>JAGWEN010000117.1:0-218524 GCA_018703685.1 Orius laevigatus
ACCGTGAAGATTGGTCTAGCATACTGCTGTTAGACTGATAGGTCATTAGGTGATACCAGTATGAGTGGTGACTGATGGCTCCATTCAAATTGACAATTAAGTTCATTCTGTGGACAGCGGATGTACTCGAAGTTGTCGTTGATTAGCCTCTTTATTTTGATAAGAAAACCCCTGAAAATGTCAAGGTTGTTCTTACTTTTTATCCACAGAAGCTGACGAAAACGACCCATGTTCTTTTAAGGTGATTCTACCATGAAAGTATACTTAAGAATTATTCTTTTTTCTCTGTTTAAAACCGGAAAAAAAGGGCACAATCGCGGTTTATCCCTTATCGCAGAAATTTACACTTTTCTGGCTTCTCGTTTTATTTACTAAAAATTTCTGTTGTTTTCAGGTGAAGAGATACGGGAGATGAAGATAAAATACAGACGAATGTGGAAGAGGTGAAGAAAAAACACAGTGCCATCCTTAGCGCTCCCCAGACCGATGAAAGTAAGTAAACATCATTTTTTTAAACCATGATTTGGAATCTTCATCAATGAATAACTTGAATTTCAAATCACTTTTTAAAACCCATATTTGTTAATTCCGTTTATACTTCGCCGTTGAATAATTAAACGATTTGATTGATTTGTTGACTCAAAAAGGCGTTTTACGAATCAATTATTAAGAATATAATTGAAACTTTTTTTTTTGGGGATTTGCGAATTTGTCTTTGAAACTGTTTTAAACAAAGTAATTATTGTGTTTTTTGCGAAATCGCAAAATTTTGAAATTTTTGATTTTGCTTATATATCAAAACTATGTTTCCTAGCGACTTGACCACTAAGTGCAAAATGATAGGTCATAAATGAAGCTAAACAAGTCCATTACATCACTGTTCAATTGGTCTAGGCCGTTTGGCAGCTATCGATGGTCAAGTAGGCCGTCGTCGCTATGATCGAGAAAATCGAGGGGGTTTGATGAGGTCGCTGACAAAGGTCTAATTTGACTATACGATAGCTGCCAGAGCTGTGCGCATGAAAACAAAATTATAAACTGATTATTATAGCTCATTTTTATGACCTTTCATTTGTACTTAGTAATTAAGTCGCTAGTACCCATAGTTTTGGAGATATAAGCAAAAACGATAACAATGCCCAAATTTTGACTCTTTTTTTTAATGCAATTTGACAATCGTTCCGGCAACAAATCTCTGTCTGTAACCACGAGTCTTTCGATCAGCGATCCCAAAATAAATGAAATATGGAGATTACGTCTGTATCTAATACTCCCCTAAAACTATACCTATTATTGAAGGTTCTAACGTTTCACTCTCTTCTCCATCCTCTACAAGTGTTGATGTTTGTCTCGATAGTGGATACATTTTTTGACTGATGTCTTGTGGACTATAAGCGAAAATGATATGTGACGTGACAGCGATCACTATAAAACTGAACAACTCTCTTCTCTGAAACACAAAACATCTACGAGCGGAAAACACGTTACGGAGATCTGGGTCAACAGCGTTCTGCATTTATTCTCGCCCGAGAACCGATTCGTTTTACATATCGTAGTTTCCGGGGTTGGTATTCCACTAAAAAGCTTGTTGCCAACATTTTTCCTCCGCAATTTTACAGCGACTTATTGTGACTCAGCCTCTTTACTTTCTATTCTCACTCCTAAAACTCCTGAGTACGCTGAAAATTAATCAAACAATCCGCCCTTCCACGGCAGGCATACATTTAAAAAATTCAAGCTTTAAATCCTACATTATAGCTTTTTTGAAATACACCACTCACACGTTAACAACTTTCCAAGATTTCGAAGATAAAGCTCGTTGGACTTAATCACAATACTGCTTTTCCATGTTTCCCTTGGATCTCTTGACGAGATGTCGCTATTTTAGCTTTTCGAAAATTGTGGAAGCGAAATTCAATAAACATGTGTCCGACACGAAGTGAATATGACTCTCTTCCGTCTAAACGTAACAGAAGCTCTTATTTGCACACGGTTCTTAAATGGTAGGATCGTTTGGTGAACACGACGAGCGATTCCTCTGCTTTGATTTGACCGCTCCAATTTATCTTAGATCTCTCTAGGCCCCTGTGCATACTCACGACTCATATACACCTCGCTGTTACTCGCATCACGACCTAAAAACGTTTGCAAAAGGCTCAAAAGTTAAATCGTACTCGCCCTTTTCCTCCCGTCTAATTTGCTCCCTTTTCGCTCCTGGCCTACTATGTAAACGAAATTGCACCCAAGGCTGTATTCGAGGAGGAGTGTTGTTTAATATAACGCTAGTTGATTACGGAAATTCCATCGTGATGAACTCAAGAGGATCAAATATCTGGAGCAATCCAGATTGACATTTTTCATGCAAATCTGCAAAAGTCACATATATCTAATGACGCTTATAAACCTCCTGTTTTGACCGTGGCTGTCGTCTTTTCAAAAAATGGTGACCCTTCGGTGACGTCATTGAAAAAACCCGTGAAGTCACATTTTCATCATGCAATTCGTTTCTTGTTAAAATTCGATTTTCATGAAAGAAGTTGGTAAAATATGCGGGAATTAGGTGACCCAGAAAACCATTTTAATTTTATCATTGTTCCATGTAATTTCTGTCTTCTTGGAAAAAGATCGCGAAGGGCTATAAAAACTCCAGTCAAATTAAATATTCAAATCGTCCTCCTAAGCCTGATCAAGTATCGTGAATATTGAATAAAATTGACTGTAAGATTGTAAGTTGGATTTGGAAAAACGATGGCTCTATATGAAATTTTAAGTTCACAATATTGTGCCTGTCGATTCGATTGTTCAAAATGGCAGCCAGAAAATTTTAGGGAATAGAGGTTTATTAAACCGAAACGTACTTCTTTCTATCAAATTAGTACTTTTTCTTTGTTGAGCTATGTAGGTATCTGAAATGGGAACGGCATTAATTATTATCGCCTGCCATCTTTGACAGTACCTAATTGCAGATCAGGCGAATTTATCGCAAATTTTGTAGGCTGCAGTTGTTGACAGATCGAAAAAATCGCTTACTCGGCTACTTTTTAGTGTACAGTGTTGCCATATCGGTCAATTTATTGCTAATTGGACTACTTCACACTATGCTGTATTGACATATCGGGATGTTACAGCTAACTTACCTACCATTTCAGTGTTTTCAGATAGGGCGGTTTGTCCCAAAATAGGGCAAATTTACACCTCCAGTTTGGATACATACTAGTTACTGTACAGTGTTGCTAGATATGGATATTGATTTGCGGTGCAATGTTTCCTGATTTGGTGATTTTTCACGAATTTGGCCACCTAGATCTGTGGAATAGTATAATATGTAATCAAATCATAAGTTAATCGAAAATAAGGCAATGATTGTGCAGTACACTTTATAGTTTTATGGCATACTTTAGTCTTACCTGATCAGACGATTTTCTCGCGAATCGGGCTACATTAACCTGCAGCCAGATAGGGCGTTTTATCGCAAATTAGGCAAACTTATTACTTTACAGTGTTGCCAGATGAGGCAAACAATCGCAAATTGGGCTTCTTTTTACTTAACGATTTTCGCTAGATTGGCTGATTCGTCGCCAATCGGTCCACAATCTACATCTAGTCACTAGTGTATAAGCAATGTAAGGCATAAATCGCCAAATTTTTCTTGGTGGCCTCATATAGTATGTATCCTCCATAGAGAATCCTCGTATAACCTGCTTCACACTACTTTTTTGTGCTATCTATGTTTCCAAACATTTTAGCGGATTTTCCATATCAGCTATTGAGGTCGGTCTCAAGAAGACTGCGGCTTAAAGGCTTTTTTACTTTCAAGTTTGTCTAAGTATTGTCTTGTACAAGAATCGACAAAAACACATGAAAGTAGGCCTCATATAGTATGTATCCCCCATAGAGAATCCTCGTATAACCTCTTCACAAACTACTACTAAAAAACCACCATGAATTTAACCTCAATAGTGTCCTTTCCGGCGGAAATACGCTGCATATTTTGTATGATAGCGCTTGTTTGTCCATAAAATAAATAAAAACAATTTTTTTTTTATAACTTAAAGGATTCTTAACTCAAAACGTCGAAGACAGGGAAACATGATGTTTCTGTAGATATTAAATTCTGAATTTTAAGATGTAACATGAATAAGGGAGTGGAAATACCGAATTGAGGATGTCTAATCCGGTGTTCGTTTACTAGTTGAATTTCGGTGTTGAAGTAAAAAAATATTTGCCTACTCCCTTGTCGGTTGTATCTCATGAAAAGGGCTTTTTATTTTATTTGAGCTAATAGGACGTAGGGGAGAAAGAGCTGTGGAATCAGGTGAAGGTAGCTCGGGGATCGATCGAAGGCCGTGAACCCTCGGCGCCGTCTCTCCTTCACTCCTCACAATCCTTCAATGTTTTCTCATTTTCACACCCCCCTTTTCTTAGTACGTTGACTTCCTAAGGCTTTTTCGGCTATTATTAAATTAATAAACGAGATAACTTTAAACAAATTTTAATCTTGTATTTCCACCATTTTACCATAATGGCTAAAAACGTCTTTCTACTTCAAAAACGTTAGTTTTCTCAGCTCTATATGGACCGATCGACTTGAAATTTTCAGGGCTTTTTCAAATCAGTATAAACAGCTGTGCCAAATTTCAAGTAGATGGTCCTCAGGGTGCTAGGAAAATAGATTTTTTGAGTGAAGGGTCCATTTTTCTCAAATTTTGTCTATGCATATCCCCTTTGAGAGAGAAGTGACAGGTGAGGGTGGGAGAGATGGTGTGTGAGTATTCTGGAGGGTACGGGATGGTGATGGCGAAGATGGTAGGGTAGGTTTAACTGAACTATCGCGCGATGAGGATAGGAGAGGTGATGAGGATTGGGGTGTGTGAGGCTGGAGGATGTGAAGGAGATAGAGGTTATTTGGTGGTTGTGTAGAGGTCTCTGGAGCCCGGAATTTTGTTAAGTTCGATTTATGATGTTCCTCCTCCACTCCACATTTTCGTCTAAACTTCTATGACTTCTCAATTTATTTTCATCCATCTTTTGTCCAAAGCTAATAGAATTCCGTCCCCTAATGGCCGAGAAGTAATGCGATCTCTTGTTAATGAGCAGATTTAATTTTACGATCAATCCCTTTCCATTAACGACTCGTTTCAAACCTAATTCTATCAGTATCGGTAATTTTACCCTCCAAAATTTAAGTGGGTCAAAGTTCGTTACTTGGTTTTTCGTTATTCTTTCTCAAAACTTTTCTTCCTTATAATCTCAAGATTAAAAAGTTGTAATATTAAAAAAAAACTCTTAAACATTCTAAATTGCTTGCAGACCATAATTTTCTGGGAAAAAGTACTCATTTCTCACGGCCTTAACAACATCCTATGACAGTCTCTCTATTTATACCTGGTTACATCATCGCCGACATATCCGAGTCTGGATCTTCCACTTTCGAATATGCCGGCTAAAACGACTCAAGAGGGAAATCTCTTGTTTTTATTCAATCAAAATTAATTTCGTTGAACTTTTGTTCTTTAGCGCTGACACCCTGAAACTTTTATTTCCGTTGAATAAAAAATTCCAATTTTCGTTTCGTCAATAGGAACTAACAAAGGGCTCATTCTTTCAGAAATGGTAAATCAAAGCTGATTTTTATCGAGCGATTCCGGCTACCTTGAGATAAAACACAAAACGTTCGGGAACACGAAACGTTGATATTCGTTTATGAGAAATTTTCTTTTGTTTTCGTTTCGGTTTTTTTTTAACTCTGCAGGTTCTTGACCCTTCGTGTCTGGCCCAAGTGTGAACAAGTGACTTATTCATCTTTTCTGACTTCCCGAAATTTTATTGATAGTTTGAAGGGCTTTTCAAAAGGGCAGAGTGGCCGTCAACAGGGAAAACTAGGAAAATGTCAGGACTTTTTTTGCATTCAGTTTTTTGTTCGTGATCAAAAATGGGATTTTTGATCCAGAAAGGGGGTCCTCGTTCCAAAATTTAGTTTATTTTTACTCCATAGACTCTAAAAAAGAACATAAATTCCCTTTAGATTGCTGTTTTGGTCCAAACGAAAGAAATGGGCGGATTCGTATTCGTAAATCCGAATCCGAATCGGATTCACATCACCTTGAGTTGTGAATCCAAATACGAATAGATTCGGATTCGGATTCGTATCTATGAATCCGTTCGGATTTACGAATCCGTTTGGATTCACACTCGGATTCACACATTTTAAGGCTATTTTTCATCAAAATCAACATTTTAAGAACCAATTTTTCGTCATAAACCTCCAAATCAACATATGTAGAGCCTAATTTTCGTCCGAAAACCCCAAAATCAAGTTTTTAAGAGCGATTTTTCGTCAAAACCTCACGATCGAGGTTTTAAGAGCCAAATTTTCGTCAAAATCCTCCAAGTCAAGTTTTAGAGCCAATTCTTCGTCAAAAACATCAAAATCAACATTTGTAATGCCTAATTTGCGTCTAAAAACCTCGAAATGAAGGTTTCAAGAGCCATTTTTCGTCTAAACCTCCAAATCAACATTTTTAAAGCCTAATTTTCGTCCAAAAACCTCAAAATGAAGGTTTTAAGAGCCATTTTTCGTCAAAAACCTCAAAATCGACATTTTTAAAGCCAAATTTTCGTATAAAAATTTCAAAATCGACTTTAAAGAGAAATGTTTTGTCAAAAACCTCAAAATCGCTTTTTTAAGAGGCAATTTTTCGTAATAAAACCTCAAAATCAACGTTATAAGTGCAATTTATTTTCTCCAAAATTTCAAAATCAACATTTTAAAACCCAAATTTTCTTGTTCTTTTCTCACCAACTTTTCTCAAAAGTTATATTCAAAACTTTGCTCTTGAAACCTTGATTTCTGGGTTTTTGGACGAAAATTAATCTTTACAAATGTTGATTGGGAGGTTTTTGACGAAAAATTGGCTTTAAATCTCTATTTTGAAGTTTTTGACGAAAATTTGGCTCTTACACCCTTGATTTTGAGGTTTTGAAATAAAATGGCTCTTAAAACCTCGATTTTGTGGTTTTCGGACGAAAATTTGGCTTTGCAAATGTTGGATTGGAGGTTTTGACGAAAAGTGGCTCTTAAAACCTTCATTTCGAGGTTTATGGACGAAAAGTAGGCTTTAAAAATGTGTATTTTGATGTTTTTGACGAAAAATTGGCTTTAAAATTTTATTTTGAGGATTTTGACGAAAATTTGGCTCTTAAAACCTCGATCTTGAGGTTATGACGAAAAATAGCTCTTAAAAACTCGATTTTGGGGTTTTCGGACGAAAATTAGGCTCTACATTTGTTGATTTGGAGGTTTTTGACGAAAAATTGGCTCTTAAAATGTGGATTTTAATTAAAAATAGCCTTAAAATGTGTGAATCCAAACGGATTCGTAAATCCGAACGGATTCATAGATACGAATCCGAATCCGAATCTGCCCATCTCTGGACCACTTTTGGACTCCTCTTGATTGATTTCGACCCGTTTTTAACCGGTTTGGGCCTTTTAGACGGGTTTGGGCCCCTTTTTCGACTGGTTTGTACTCCTTGGCTGGTTTAGCCCCTTCTTGATTTGCCCCACTTTTTAAGTGGTTTGGAATCCTTTTAGACGGATTTTCCCCCATTTTAGATGGGTTTGACCCCTTTTAGACCGCACCGTTATGCACTATGGACCCTTTTTAAGTATTTTGACTATTTTTTTTTCTCCTCTCTCTTCAATTTGGACCCCCTGGTTTGACCCCCTTTAGCTTGTTTGGGTCTCCCAACTCACAATCCATGTTTAATTGATTTTCTCCATATCCTGAGGCTAGGCTAAACCCTCGTGATAAATCCGTCTTGCAGGTTTGCCGTATTCAATTTTTGAAAAGTGCCCGAATAATTAATTGTGAATTTGTGGCGGTGTTAACAGTGAATAATCGCTTTTCATGTTCCCGAGATAAGGGGCCCCATGTGGAATCGTGACGGCATCACCAGCGTTGCATTATCTCAGGGCATTACGTGCCTCCCCATTCCAGGCACCGCTAATTAAACCCAACAGGAACAATCAGAAATAGCCTTATTAGAATAATCAGCGACCACACTTGATTTTACCTTCAAAGCCTCGCAAAAACGTCACATAACGACCTTGCAAACAATCACAACCTTATCTTTTTCCTTTTTCCATACTTATTATCGAAAAGTTTTTTTTTATAAACTTATAATATTGAATTTTTTGATTAATTGAATTTTTTCGTTTTTTTCAGAGGTCAAGCAGGAGCTGGAAGATTTAATGGC
Source organism: Orius laevigatus (assembly GCA_018703685.1). NCBI lineage: Eukaryota > Metazoa > Arthropoda > Insecta > Hemiptera > Anthocoridae > Orius > Orius laevigatus. The sequence continues at coordinate 8,259 of JAGWEN010000117.1, forward strand.
GGAAATAAAAAAGACAGCGAATAAAGTCCGTGCCAAACTCAAAGGTAATGGAAAAATAGTTTAACCCTCTTTTTTTTTATTTCTGGCGTGAAAGAATTTCCCTTAAAAACGCCTAAGTGAAAGGAAGTTCTTTTCCCAGGAGGATCAATAAGCTTAAAGATACTTTAAACGTTGGAAGGATGGTGAATCTATTGTTCTTTGTGCTTGAATTGACATTGATAGAGGGCTGGTTAGGAAAGCATCTACAGAATAAAAAAAAGGGAGAAAACAGTTCGTGTTGGTTTCTCCTCTAATTTTCCCCTAATACACCAAATATCAACACAAAAAGAGCTTTTATTTTCAGAGTTTGTAACTTTTGAAAAAGCCTTTTAAAGGTTTAACGTGTGGTCGGAAACTTAAAACGATGCCTAAACGCCCTCATTTTCTAATTCCAGATAATTGGATCTTTTACGCCATTAGTCCCTTTAATTTCGGCTCTGGAATCATGTTTTTTGCATACAAAATAGATTCAGTAAATATATTTCTGTTGACTTTTTTTTAATAGCTCTTATTCCCACATTGTTTGAGCCCCCTTGCCTCACCCCCCTGGGATATCATGGGGACTACAGGACTATATCACTCGAGGACATAAAAAGTCTTAAAATGGTCCCTCATGTTCAAACAGGATCAAAAAAGCAAAATCAAGCTTAAAAAAAGGCCTTTTAATTATAAAAAATGAAAATAAAAGGGCACATTCTGTAAAAAAAAATTAATTAAAAATAAAAATAAAAAAATAAAAAAAAACTAGCTAAAAAGCTTCCTATTTGAAGTAGTATCTAGTCCCTAGCGTCCAAAATGATCAAAAATTTTAATCTAAAAAGGGCCCTATCTGTCGTAAAAGAATAAAATCTCGTTAAAAGGGCCCTTTGTGTTCAAAAAAAGTCCAAAATCGATGGTAAAAAGGCCCTCCATAAACCCCAAAAAACCCACTGCCCAACATAACCCTAGAGGTTGGGGGCGGTATAAAACGGGGGGAAAAAAAAGAAAATAAGAGGCTTGTGTCCGAAAAGGATCAAAAATCAAGCTAAAAAGGGGTTTTTCAATAAGAACGATCGTTTTAGATATAGAGATACGTTTTTCGGCTCTTTTACCTGACCAGGTAAGACCATTTTTGGTCAGTTTTGAGGAACACCCTTTTTTGAGCAGATTATGAATGTTTTTCGATTAGAGATAAAAAAACGTTTGTGGGCAGATTTGGAACAATTTTGGCACAATCCATATTCAGATTTGACCCTTTCTCTATGAGGAACACCCTTTTTAGGGCGATTTTGAATGTTTTCAAGCAGATTTTTTTTGACGAGAAAAAACTTTTTTGGGTAGACTTCGAAATCTGTTGACGAGGATGCCCCTTTTTAGACAAATTTTGAACAATTTCAATAAGGGATCCCTTTTTAGGCAGATTTTGAATGCTTTCAACAAAAAAAGATTTCAGTCGAATTATTTCTAGGCTTTCAAAACCCAATTTTTTAAAATTTCAACCATTTTTTTCAGTAATCGAACAAAATATCGAACAGGAAGAACATACACAAACAAATCGTGCGGCCGCTTTAAGACACGGGCAGACGCACAACTCGACGTTTCATCGTTAAAGTTTGTCGAGTCCATGACTGATACAAACGCACAACAGACAGACTACAGAGAGAAATGTGTCAAGGCAGAATACAAAAGAACAGCTAGAAATAAGCAAAGAAAACAAAATAAAAAATATGCACATGCAGAACACATTATTAAAAATACAAAAACAAATCAATCAAACTTAACATATTCCTCAAGCGGTAGATTTGATCGACAACCGAAATAGCAAAAAGAATTAGATAAGAAAACATGATGTTAGAAAAAAGGAATAATTCAGCCGTATTCACCCAAGGTGTAATGTAAAAAAGATCAAATGTGACGTTAAAAAATTGGAAATATTTCATCAATTTTCAGCATCATCATGGTAACGCAACACGCGACAGACCAGACATTAGCTGAACATAGAAGACTAGACACGCTGAGTAGTAATTAGAAAACTCCATAAGGGGGACTTCATGATGATGTTCATGGGATATGCGATGCGTGTCGAAAGGCCGGTGCAGTTTAAACCCAAAAAAGTTACCAAAAAATGGAATTATCATGGACCGGCCGAATCTCTTCCTGGTAAACACTATTCGGGCATCGTGACGTACATTTGTGTTGCGATGTTTAACGTGATGAGACTAACTTTGCTATGTGTAATGCTGAGCGTAGCGCGAGGAAATGAGCGACCGTATAGAATACACCACGGTTGATCACCAAAAGCAGTGGATTATGTCATAACGCCACTCAGTGATACAAAGAAAGCGCTCAAGTATATCAAGTGAAAAGCTCGCCGGGGAGTGTCTCAAGACTAAACTCTATAGGTACATTCAGGTTTGTTTGTGTGCGACTTTTATGTTGTTCTCTGTCTTTAAGGCCGGATGTGTCCATCACACGATTGACATTTTTATATCATTCCCTTTTTCTCACTGTCTTCTTTCCTTGATGCTATTTTTCTCATTACTGAATCACACCTGTGTCTCATGGTTGTTCTATGCGTATATATAAATCATGAATAACTTTTAACTAATGGGTTGTGTTGTGTGCTGTTTAGTTGCGGTAGTATCGATGTTTTCGCAGTGCCACTTCAAAAATCTCTCCCAAAACCCCTGCTAGCTCCGCCGTTTTTTTGTTTTTTATTGTTGCTTTATAACAGACACACGGGTGTAGCTCATCGATACTATTCGAATATACATGTGCGACGACATAGCGATGCTGTGCAGCGAGGCAGAACTGATCGTCAGCTGCAGACGTATCGTCACAAAGCTTAGCGGAAGGTATTCACTTGTTATAATGAAAATTTATAATAAAAAATACATAGCACTGGGTAAATTGAAACCAGAAGACTTTTCGACTGATAATCCTCCATTCTGTCAGCTTTTTCAATGTCACTAACACTAAGGCCGTACTCACTGAAGCAAACAATTATCACACAACTTTGAGAGTGATTTTATTTTCTGTTTTCTCAGCTTCCTGTGGGCTTTTTGACGCATGAAAATGGTACCCTGATTTCAAGTTGTAGGTTTTTTGTATTGGTACAGGGGTGTTGGCCACTAGGAGAACGTTGATGGGTATCGTGTTTTTTGGGTGGGAATGGTGAAAGGATGAAGTCTGGAAGAAATTTTCTCGAATTTTCTTTAAAACCATATAAAAATTTCTGTTTTCTTGGATCCAGTAAGTAGATGGGAATTGGAAAGTTTGTCAACGTAAAAATGTGTGTTTTTGTTTTGTTGTGTTTTGTGTGTGTGGTTTGTTTTTTTTACCTTCCACTTGAGATTTTTGACTGAACATTAGTTCTCTACCACATTATTTAAACTTGTATATGGCCTTAATGATAGGATTTTCACATACAACTAGAGTTGTTTGACTGAAAATTAGGTTTAAGTGAAGAGTCTTTCAGTTTATATAAAATCAGTAATACCCTTAACATTCGCGGGTGTAGGTTCCAGGAAAAACCACCGTGAATTTAAAATAATCCGTGAATGTTGAGAGTCTATTTATCTGTGTTTTGATGAGGGTTACGTTCCGTGACTATTTAGATTTATACCTCAAAAGAATTGATTATATTTACATATTATACATATTTGGTCATTTTACAAGGAAGGAAAATACTGGCGATTGTTCGTTTTTTTTGCCAAAAAATTATTTCTTTTAGCTTTTCCTTTGTTTTTTTCTTCTACAACAGAGGCATAAGTTTCACACCGCACCGTAATGAGTCAAGAATTTTTTCCCCTTACTATGATTTGCCTATCCAGTAACTTAAGTCAAAATTTTCACTAACATGTAAGGATTATGTATATTTAATCGCTATAAATTGGGTTACTGAAATCTCGCAGTTTTTCGCTGATTTATCCTGTGACTAACCATTAGAAACCTAGTGCATACTGAAATAGACGCCACAGAGAAGAAAAAAGCCTCTTAGCCGAAAGCCTCCGTGAGGCCAACCCAATAGCCTGACTTTCCTCCGATCTGCTAAAAAATTCAGTCTGAGGTTGCAAATTGTGAAGTTGGGGGTCTTTTTGACTTAAAAAGTAGATTTTTTTACTATTGTTATTATAGGAATTTTCGACCAAAAATAAATAAATAAAAGTAAACACCAATAAGAATCGTTGATTTTGGTGATATTGTTTGATATTTCCTTTATTATACAAAAACACAAAAAATAAATAATGTCCTCTATGAAATTGAACATCATTTCTGAAGGTTTTCTTATCTGTTTAGATCCTAGCATGTTTTTCTTTAGATGTATTTTTGTGCATAGTCTTGCTGGGTGACTACCCTCAGTTTCGATGTTTTTAGACTTCTTGTACATAGTCCACCAGAAAAAAAGAACATAAAAACACAGGGTTTTATTTTAAAAAGAAAGAAGAAATTGGGAAAATGCTTCTTGTACAGCAAAACCAGTGACCCACTTTAATTTTCAGCTCATTTTTCTTGAGATGATAGCATCTACTTTACTTCTTCTTTTTATATGTGTCAAATCAACTTTTTCTGACAAATTGCTAACATCTCATTTCCTATTTTTGTTCACAGAAAAAAATCTACATAATCATCTGCCTGCAATAAACTGTGGTTGATTTAATTATAGTCCTTATCGGTAATATTTCCTGTAAATTCGGTCATGATAGTCTAGAAATCTCACTTTATGATTTAAAAAAATTTGATGTCACTTGTGTATTTATGATTCGCTATCTTTCACCTAATTATGTGCCCCCTTATGTAAATATCGTTCAAATAAAAACGAACCAGATATGTTTGACCCAAAATTTTCGATGTATGCATTTAAACTTCTGATGTTATTTTGAATATCCCGTCTATTATCTTTTGTCACTGTCGAACCTTTCTGCTGCAACTCAAGCACTGATCAGGACAATCGTCGGTTTTGTTTGTAACACATCAGATCTGGTGCTCTTATTTTTTATGTAATATTGTGTTAATTTTCGAGAAACAAAAATTTCAGCAAGGAAAACCATGAGGCTAGCACAATGTGGTCAAGGGACAGAGTTGATGTAAATAAAAATATTTAGGGCTTTTATACCATAACATGCCCAGTCACTTGATCAACAGGCCAATATTTAAATAACAACATAAGCTCTGCGTTGCTAATGAGAATTTTTATTTATTTTTTTTGTGTTCATAAATTACTTAAATTATTTTATTTATTTCTTCTCCTTTTATTAATATTTTTTGTATTTTGTTTTTAATGCTGAAGCAGCGAGAGATTATGATCTTTTATACTGCCTCTCGGTACTTGGGCTTCGTAGCGTCGACCTGTGGCTGGATTATCTCTCGTTTAAATTCGGCTGGTATGTTTTTCAAAATATACAATTTTCAATTTAAGGATCTTTTAATGACTGATGGACATCCGAGAACCGGGAATAAGTAGCACAACTCTTCTAGTCAATGTCACGTATACTCATGAGTGTCTTTTAGCTAGCATATTAGTAAGTTTTTTACTGATAAGCTTTTGCGTAAACACACTATAAAACGCAGTTTGTACAGGTATGTTTCAGACTTATTATATGTAAAACAGATTAAAAGAGAAAAATAATTACTACAAAATTCTTCCTAAATTCTCATGATGTCGTGTACTTAACGTTGTTTTCTGTAGAGTGATCTATTTTTAGGCGGTGTGTTATTTTTAAAGTGTTAAAAAGCAGGGATCTAGCGTTTAAAGATCGGGAGGGACGTTGTGTTTTCTCATTTACTCCAGAGGGCCTTCTTATATGAGCGGATAGCTCTTGCTTGTATATTTTATGTTTTTTAGCGCCGCTGTGGATTGTTCCGTATTTGCGCCTCGGTGAGGCGTAAAACACCAAAAAATTTCCTCCAGTGTTCTATGTTGATACACCCGTAATGGGATTTTCATTGAATTGAAAGCCGAAATACGCATAAGGTTTTTCTTGTTGCTGAAACCAAGCGTGCACAAACTCAAGCGCTAGGATGATATGCATCTTGCCCTGTGATTTTTGTGTTGTTTTTGAGGCACTAGATTATGTTTTTCTCGCCCAGACCCGGAGGTCTCGGTCATACCTCGATTCTCGACCCAACTTTTTTTTGCCGATTCCTTGACTCCCAAAAATCGATATTTATACCGTTAAAAAAGGTATTTTAAAGAACTTTCCACGGTATAAACTATCTGATAAGATTGGTCAATATTGTGGAAGTTACGGACATAAAACAGCTCATGAAAAATCGTGCTGGATTGAAAGTTAATACTGTACCTCACAATTTTTGACCAATTTTATTGATATTTATACCCGTTAGAAAGCTATTTTAAAGAGCTTTCCAGCTGTAAAAATATCAATAAAATCGTCAAAAATTGTGGAAGTTCCGCTGCAGTCCCCAGAATCAGGAAAAAAGTTTGGTCGTTGAGGTAACCCCTCCCCTTGTCAGTATAGCGAAATAAAATTAGGTGCTATACTCTCCACTGCCACTTAGATAAAGAAAAAGTTAAAAGCCAAAACCCCAATGCCGAAATTGTATATAAAAATCTCAGTACAAAATTTTTCTCAAGAGCTTTTTTTAGGGCTCTAGGTTGTACTGTTGTTTTTCTTTTCCCAAATTTCTAGTCGTTAAAGCGTTAACATTTAGGAGAGCACAAAGAGGACCCGAAGGTTCTTCCCTTTAGTCACATATCATCGCCTAATTTCGCCCCCTATGTACAGAAAAGCTTGTGATCTCATTTTTTTCGTTCACCCTAAAAAAAACAACGAACGTGTACATAAAAGTGGATTTTAAACATTTTATATATTCACTTTAGATAGAAAGAAAACACGTAAAAATCGCAATTTCCGTCACTCTGTATTAGCGGTGTTAAGCCTCAGCAATAACTGATTGTTTAATTAATTAACAAACAAAATAAACTAATAATGTTTTTTCTTAATATATTTATATGTGATATAGACATTTGCCTGGCACCATTTTTTTCCATGGTAATGTAATTTTTTGTGATATAATTTTGGCATGTAAATATTTATGTAGAGGATAGGGCTTCTGTGGTGTGTATTCAATGTATTTTTCTCCAGTGGGATGAAGTTTTTTTGTTTTTTTGTGTAAATAATAGAAATTTTAATATATCATTGTCGATAGTTGATTTTTTTTTCTCTTTATAAAAACGTTTAATTATGGTTATTATTAGTTTAAAGTTTATAAAATGTTTTACGGTTTTGAAAAACGACCCAAAATGATTTTTCCTCATGTTTGAAAGCTCCTAGATTCAGCCTCATATGGAAATTTCCCTAAAAAATTCTCAAATGTAGCCTTTCGTAGGAAGAATGCTTGTGCCAAGTTTAAGCTTCGGATCTCAAAAATTTTTTCCTCGAGAACTAAGATAGATAGGAAGGTGCAACAAAATGGAAAATGTTCATCATTTACGCCTCTATTGGTAAGATTTTTTTTCAATTTTTTGCATGCATTAAAAATGCTTTAATTTTAACTATGAAAACTTGGACTTTGATTATTTTTCGTAGAATCAAAATTTTTATTGTTATGGCATTTTGAATGCATGAAAAAAATCTCAATAATAGGGGCTCAAATGAGGAAAATTTTCCATTTTGGTGGGCATTCCTATCTATCTTAGTTTTCGAGAAAAAAAAAATTCTTTTCTGAAATCACAAAACACTAATTTTCTCGAAAACGGTTGGAGATCCGAAGCTACGAAAGGCTACATTTGAGAATTTATTTTTTGGAGAAATTCCGATTCCAGCTACTTACCCGGCACTTTTCTGAAAAGTAGTACTCACTAAAAGTGGATCCCGTAGGCCAAAAATTCCTCAGGCCATTCCTTTTCATTGGTGGCATTTATTTACTACAATCCTATAGCAATACCAAAACCAATATATTTTTGCAACTAATATAATAAAAAAAATCCTGTTTTTTCTTTCCGTAGTACTTTTGGCATGACTGTGATAGTATTAAGGTTTTAATTGTTAGAATAATTGCGACGACATCTTTTTAAAAAATGTCTTTTACTAGAAATCCCACTGTTTCCCCCAAAACCCCTCACAAATTTTAGAATCTTCTAGCTTTCTATTTAAAGTTTATGGCCTATAGTTTTATACAACTGTATATAAAAAATTATGTGTTTAAGCGCAGCAAATGCTGTAAGCACTTGTGTGTATGTCAATGAAATATAAAATATAATAAAAAAATTTAAAAAAAAAAAAAGAGAAAAAAAAAGTGATAAATAATTCCTCTGTTAATAGACCTAGTCACATTATATATAATCTTTACAAATATTTATGACTTAAGCACACCAGTCTTTATTTTTTATTAAAAATTACACATTTTAGTGTTTTATGTTGTAGTGTAGGAGCTGGTGGGCTGAAGTTGACAGTTTTTTTGTTTTCTTTTGTAAATCTAGCAATGTTTTTTGAAGTTTTAGGAAATAATGTAATCAGGAAAAATGTCAATTCGTTATGGTTAAATAACGAAACAATAAAAGTTGTAAAACCTGTATTTATTTGGGGATCCTTGATATTTTATGCTAATTCAAGTGAGATTTGTCTTATGGAGAAGGAAAAAAAGAGAAGGTTTAGGTAAACACTTAATAATTGTAATAAAATATATATTTCTCTCTCTATCTCTCTAATTGTCCCATGTTATTTACCCTTGAATCGTCGTTTTTGGGATAAAAGGGTCGAAATGGCCTCAGGTTTGCTGTCAACAGGAATATCAGGGAGTGTCAGTTGACTGGAAAAATTAAGGAAAAGTGAAGGGAAATTGGGTTTTTATTGGGCTTTTGACCTAAAATTTGGTCTTTTGTAACACCTAAAAGTGGGATAACAAGTATGTAGTAGTCCAGTCAATCTGCGCCCAAAAGGCCAAATAAATGAAAAAATATTAAAGGCGAATTTTTTCGTTTTGCTTATACATATCTCGAAAACCGTAGGTCGTAGGAGAAAAATTATCAGTACAAAATTAAAGCTTATTGTATTTGATACAATTTGGAACTAAAGAGATTATTTGTAGGGTCAAACGTATCTGAGCTACGAGGCGACAAAAAAACGGGATTTTCAATTCTGATCTCTGAAGGAGTGAAAACTTCATCTAATCAAAAAGTTTAGTTCGTAAAAGTTGTAGAGAAATAATTTACCTTTTAAAAACAGCGATCAACAGCTACCCTGTATATGGTGAAAATTTGGTGAAGATCGGACCGGTAGCACCTTGAATGGCAACTGGGTGAAGTTACAAAATTTCCTTTTTGGGTTAAAATTTTCCCTTTTTTCAAAAAAATGCATTAAGGTGTGCTTTCTCGATGTATGATGGGAATCATCAAAATTTGTACATGATTGTTAAGTTTCTCAATGCTAGAAAGGATGTTGGATCTTGAGCTTCGAAGCTAATGAAATGCATGATTGCTGTTTTTTTATACCAAGTACCAACCAAATTAAAAGTTTTTCCAGCTCATTCTTTCTTGATAAGATGAGATCAATAATTATCGACAAAGATGTTAATGGTGGAGGCGTCCCCTAGGCCGGAGCCACTCCGCTAGTATCTCCCATCATGCATTGAGAGAGTATCTATCATGAATCAGACTTTTCGATGTTTCCCATTGTTTTTACCTTACCTAAGAGACCAGCTTGCTTGCTTCTCGAACTTTTTTTATTGTTGTCCATTGCCAAATATATTTTTTATCTCAATACTTAAAATAATAAGGGTACCTTAACATAACATTAGGGTAAAAAATAAAATAAAATTTAAATATAACTTAAATTTATTATAAAATAATTAGTACATCAAGTTCTTAATAAATAATTAGTACGTCTTCTTATATAACTCTTAAAGTTCTTAATTAATAATATTAGTACATCTTCTTATAGAACTCTTCAAGTTGTTTGGTGTCCCTTGGTGGATTTTGTGTGGTGAGAAGTTGGTGGATTATGGAGCCAGAAGCCTTCCTGTCTTCGTCTTTCTTCTTAGTAATTGCGCAGCTCGAAAAATTTTTCGTCAGATCTGCCATCTCATTTCTAGAAGAAAGAAAAGAAATAAAGTTTTAAAAACGCTCTAAATTTTAAACCAAAGCTAAATAGTTGGAAAACTGGATTTCAGGAGACATGCAAAACTCAGGGGGGAATCGATTTACGGGAAAAAGGTAGAAAAATTCAAGGGTTGACTAAAGAAGGCTGGGGGTCCCCAGGAGGCATGATTTAAAAAAAATTAATGATTCTGTTATTAAGAGTGTACTAAAGGCCCCCGGTTTTAGCTATCTCCGAACCTGTATCTCCGGTTGTACTCAAAATTTTTCTGTGAAAATTTTTTTAAATTTTTTTAATCAAATGGCGATCAACTAGCGTGCTCCTAAAAAAATATTTCGCTAGGAGAAAAAGTAGAATAATCTTATTCTCCGATTTGCTCCCGAACTTATGAACCGATTTTCGATTTTTTGGTCTCGTTTTTTCTAATGTTTTTTGAAGATACTCCTAATGGAGTCGAATTCGATTTTTTTTTATTTTAAATTTAAACAAGAAATAAAATAAATAAAAAATCTGGAAAAATATTTTTTTTTGAGCACATTAGTAGTTCGGCATTTAAAAATCAACGAAATTTAAAAAAAATTGTTAAAAAATTTTAAGTAGAACCGGAGATGATCGGCCTTTAGTACACTCTTAAAATGGGGATTTTTGACCTAAGTTGGTTTTTGATTTTATCTGGAATTTCAAAGCAAATATTGGGTTTCTACTAGAACCAAACTAGAAACTAGAACTACTAGAAACTACTTGAAACTTTCTAGCTGATTTTTTTTTTTTCAAAATATAAACCAAATCCAGAATAAGTAGTTTCCTTTAAAAATTAATATAAAGGGTTTGGATAAAAAAAAATCTCGACTTACCCTGATTTTGAAGACATTTTTTGATAGACTTTGGTGACTGATGTCAGTTGACAGTAATTGTGTGTTGGTGACAGTTGATGTTGACTAGCTGAATTGCTGACTAGCGATTGTTGCTTCTCTCACGAATCGGTAGACTAGAGTGTGTTTCGAAATTGCGACCCCTCACTATTTATATTGGAGCAGGTACCAAAGGGGTTCCGAGTGAAAGGCCCCGAGAGAGCGGAGGGAGGATTGCTTTTTTCACGCAATTTTTTAAAATTTAGTTTTAAACTTTATTACTTCATTTGGTTTTTTAAAGTTTGTGGTGACTACTTGATTAACAAAATTATAAATCATAATTAATTTATGTTTAAATAACTTCATGTAATATGTTGCTGTTAATTGATGCATGATGGGAGTATTAAAAATCTAATACTGAAATGATCTGCACGTTCTCGGTGAATTACATGAAATATATTTCATCCCAGCTTCCAAGGCTTATTTCTCTCAAGTCACTTCTTTAGCCATTTTTATTTTTTACGTCCGAAAACCAAAAAAATTGAGAAGAAACGACTTTTTTCTTCTCCAAATACCTGATACTTATTGGACAATACCGATTGTTTTTTCCGTCTAAAACAGTGGGCCAAAACTAATTTTATAAGGACAAATAGTCCAGTCAATATATACATTGAACATAGAAGAAATTGGGGACTTAACGACACTTTGACAGTTTGTTCGGGGCTATGGTGGGATGACTCTCTTAATTTTTCGAACTCGAGAAACCTGTGCTACCCTCAGGAGGGGCGAAAAACCAAGCTGATTTTCGGTTTTTTGCCTATAAGTCCTAAACTAAGCGTTTTATGACAAAACACACTCTATTCAATATTGCAGGGCATACAATTTTCAACAATTTTTAACTTAATAAATTTTCCCGTAACCTTACTGCTTATCGAGATACGCCCTATCAAAGTTTGAGAATTTCAAAAAACAGATGGTTTAGGCCCTCTGACAGATGGTATTTTAAATACTAATTTTTGTGGCATATCTGACATAAGAAGACATAAAAATCATCGTCAGCCATTTGAAAGTGGTTGAGAAGGGGTGGCAGACGGCCAGCGTCAGGCTGACGGTGGTTTGATTTCCACTTTAGTAAGCTTTACGGGAGAACGCCAAGTCCCAGCAAGTCCGGATTAGTCTCATTTGAAAGGTAATTTAATTACTAAGGATGAATACTAACAGTCGAATTTCGCTATCTTTTATGGTTTCGAAATGGTCAACAAAAACATAAATTACTTTGTCTAGATCGCGAATTTCTCGTTTCACTAAATCGCTGACTGCTTCCAAACCACAAAAGATAGCGAAATTTGACTCTTAGTATGCGTCCTTAGCAATTAAATTACCTTTAAAATGAGACTAATCCGGACTTGCTAGGACTCAGCGTTCTCCCGTAGCACCACTAAATGTATGACACAATGTGAAAATATTGGAAATTTTTCAAAGTTCAAATCCTTACCACTTCCAAACCATAAACGATAGCGAAATTTGACTTTTAGTATTCGTCCTTAGTAATTAAATTGCCTTTAAAATAAGTCCCGTACGGACTTGCTGGGACTTGGCGTTCTCCCGTAAAGCTTACTAAAGTGGAAATCAAACCACCGTCAGCCTGACGCTGGCCGTCTGCCACCCCTTCTCAACCACTTTCAAATGGCTGACGATGATTTTTATGTCTTCTTATGTCAGATATGACCCAAAAATTAGTATTTAAAATACTATCTGTCAGAGGGCCTAAACCATCTGTTTTTTGAAATTCTCAAACTTTGATAGGGCGTATCTCGATAAGCAGTTAGGTTACGGGAAAATTTATTAAGTTAAAAATTGTTGAAAATTGTATGCCCTACAATATTGAATAGAGTGTGTTTTGTCATAAAACGCTTAGTTTAGGACTTATAGGCAAAAAACCGAAAATCAGCTTGGTTTTTCGCCCCTCCTGAGGGTAGCACAGGTTTCTCGAGTTCGAAAAATAAAGAGAGTCATCCCACCATAGCCCCGAACAAACTGTCAAAGTGTCGTTAAGTCCCCAATTTCTTAGAGCAGACCCCCTTTTTTTTGCTCTGGCGACTGGACTAAAAACACAATTTAAAAAAAAAAATAGCCTGCTTTCCTCCGGAAATCCGCTAAAACGTGTGTTTGTTCGTCCCAAAATTTTTTAACAATTTAATGTAAAATTACTGTTCATCCTTTCAAAATCCATGAAAATAGGAGAAGAAGAAAAAATTTACTCAAAAACAACAAAACCTTATCCATTTGGATGGAATAAAATGAAAGTTTTTAAATTCTTGTAAGATTAATTAATTCTAATCACAATTTATTTTTTAAGCATTGATTGTATTTAATGAGATGTCGAATTGGGTAATTTTCAACATTTTATTAACAGACTGAGACAGTATTCGAAGATTTATATTTAGGGTGATATTCAGATAATAAAGAGTATGAGGCAAGACTTTGTTTTTATCCAATTAGGGAATAAGAAATTAGCCAAATTTCAAGTCAATCAGTCCAAAGAAAGCTGAAATAAACCAAAGCCCTCTGTGAAACTGACCTCAATAGCCTCCTTTCTTCCAGAAACCCGCTAAAAATTAAATTTAAATGGGAAAAATGTGCTTTCTGAAGTATTTCAGTGGTTTCCAATGGGGTTTTAGGTTAAGACAAGCGTTTGAACATCCTGTTCCCGGCTAAAAATTAAAACAATAGAGCGCTGGAATAGACATGCCAATATTTAACCTCCGCCGGAGTTGACATAGGATTAGTGAGCATCTAAGATAATCAATTGAATGATAAGCAATTGAATGCTGCCCGTTGAATTCAATAAAATTGATGAATGATGGGAAATTTCTTCATACACTTTTTTCTTCTAAAACCTCTAAATGAACATTTTTAAAGCCCAATTTTGGTTTTAAAAAAAACCTAGAAATCAACATTTAAAAAGCCTAATTTTCTTCAAAAACCTCAAAACAAACATATATGAAGCCTAATTTTCGTCCAAAAACCTCGAAATGAACATTTATTAAGAGAAATTTTCGTCAAAAACCTCAAAATAAACATTTGTAAAGCCTAATTTTCGTTAAAAAGTATTGGTCCTGGAGCTTGCCAGAGACACGAACTTCTCAAAGGTCTACAGATTTCGGGGATCCTATATTTCGGGGAAATGAATCCTTTTTTTCTAACATAACTTAAATTTGTGATATTTTCTGAAATGGACAATTTCACTCATACCATTATAATTACCTAATTACCTAGTTAATTTAATTATTTTTGAGAATTTTTTTTTCAATCATAACTTGAATTTGGTGATAATTTTATGAAAATGGGAATAATTTCACTCAAACTCAATATAATTACCTAATTAGTTAATTAATTAATTAATTAATTTTGAAATTTTTTTTTCAATCATAACTTGAATTTGGATAATTTTATGAAAATGGGAATAATTTCACTCAAACTCAATATAATTACCTAATTAGTTAATTAATTAATTAATTAATTTTTGAAAAAAAAATTTTTTTTCAATCATAACTTGAATTTGGTGATAATTTTATGAAAATGGGAATAATTTCACTCAAACTCAATATAATTACCTAATTAGTTAATTAATTAATTAATTAATTATTTTGATTTTTTTTTCAATCATAACTTGAATTTGTGATAATTTTATGAAAATGGGAATAATTTCACTCAAACTCAATATAATTACCTAATTAGTAATTAATTATAATTAATTTTTGAAAAAAAATTTTTTTCAATCATAACTTGAATTTGGTGATAATTTTATGAAAATGGAATAATTTCACTCAAACTCAATATAATTACCTAATTAGTTAATTAATTAATTAATTAATTTTTGAAATTTTTTTTTCAATCATAACTTGAATTTGGTGATAATTTTATGAAAATGGGAATAATTTCACTCAAACTCAATATAATTACCTAATTAGTTAATTAATTAATTAATTAATTTTTGAAAAAAAAATTTTTTTTCAATCATAACTTGAATTTGATGATAATTTTATGAAAATGGGAATAATTTCACTCAAACTCAATATAATTACCTAATTAGTTAATTAATTAATTAATTAATTTTGATTTTTTTTTCAATCATAACTTGAATTTGGTGATAATTTTATGAAAATGGGACTAATTTCACTCAAACTCAATATAATTACCTAATTAGTTAATTAATTAATTTTTGAAAAAAAATTTTTTTTCAATCATAACTTGAATTTGGTGATAATTTTATGAAAATGGGAATAATTTCACTCAAACTCAATATAATTACCTAATTAATTAATTAATTAATTTTTGAAAAAAAAATTTTTTTTTCAATCATAACTTGAATTTGGTGATAATTTTATGAAAATGGGAATAATTTCACTCAAACTCAATATAATTACCTAATTAGTATTAATTAATTAATTATTTTTGAAAAAAAAATTTTTTTTCAATCATAACTTGAATTTGGTGATAATTTTTATGAAAATGGGAATAATTTCACTCAAACTCAATATAATTACCTAATTGTTAATTAATTAATTTTTGAAAAAAATTTTTTTTTCAATCATAACTTGAATTTGGTGATAATTTTATGAAAATGGGAATAATTTCACTCAAACTCAATATAATTACCTAATAGTTAATTAATAATTAATTAATTTTTGAAAAAAAAATTTTTTTTTCAATCATAACTTGAATTTGGTGATAATTTTATGAAAATGGGAATAATTTCACTCAAACTCAATATAATTACCTAATTAGTGAATTAATTAATTAATTAATTATTTTTTAAATCATAACTTGAATTTGGTGATAATTTTATGAAAATGGGACTAATTTCACTCAAACTCAATATAATTACCTAATTAGTTAATTAATTAATTTTTGAAAAAAATCAATCATAACTTGAATTTGGTGATAATTTTATGACATGGGAATAATTTCACTCAAACTCAATATAATTACCTAATTAGTTAATTAATTAATTTTTGAAAAAATTTTTTTTCAATCATAACTTGAATTTGGTGATAATTTTATAAAAATGGGAATAATTTCACTCAAACTCAATATAATTACCTAATTAGTTAATTAATTAATTAATTTTTGATTTTTTTTTCAATCATAACTTGAATTTGTGATAATTTTATGAAAATGGGAATAATTTCACTCAAACTCAATATAAATTACCTAATTAGTTAATTAATTAATTAATTAATTTTTGAAAAAAAATATTTTTTTTCAATCATAACTTGAATTTGATGATAATTTTATGAAAAATGGGAATAATTTCACTCAAACTCAATATAATTACCTAATTAGTTAATTAATTAATTAATTATTTTTGAAAAAAAAATTTTTTTTCAATCATAACTTAATTTGGTGATAATTTTATGAAATGGGACTAATTTCACTCAAACTCAATATAATTACCTATTAGTAATTAATTAATTAATTTTGATTTTTTTTCAATCATAACTTGAATTTGGTGATAATTTTATGAAAATGGGAATAATTTCACTCAAACTCAATATAATTACCTAATTAATTATTAATTAATTTTTGGAAAAAAAATTTTTTTCAATCATTAACTTGAATTTGGTGATATTTTTTTTTCAAAAATATAATTAGTTAATAATTAATTAATTAATTTTTGATTTTTTTTTCAATCATAACTTGAATTTGGTGATAGTATTATAAAAATGGGAATAATTTCACTCAAACTCAATATAATTACCTAATTAGTTAATTAATTAATTAATTTTTGAAAAAAAATTTTTTTTTCAATCATAACTTGAATTGCGTGATAATTTTATGAAAATGGGAATAATTTCACTCAAACTCAATATAATTACCTAATTAGTAATTAATACATTAATTAATTTTGATCCAATCATACTTGAATTTGGTCGATAATTTTATGAATGGGAAAATTAAGTGTTAATTAGTCCTAATTACTAATTACATAATTAATACCTAATTAGTTAATGAAATTTGAATCGGGATCACGCGTGACGATTATTTGGTTTAAAATTTGTGTGAAGATCGACTGGTAGATAGAAGGAAAAAGCCCGTACGCTAGCACTTTTGCAACCTTTAGACAGACATATCTCCGCCATTTTGTCTCGAATTTCAAAATCGCTCTCGTCACTTCAAGATAACCACGAAGGAAGATTGTGTGAAAATTTCGTGAAATCGGATGAAATTGTGGCCTGTGAAGTGGTTTTCGAGATAAAAAGGCGACGGACGGCACGGCCGGGACGGGGCCGCACCACAGACAAAGTCATGTCCGCAAGATCAAAAGTCAGTTTTCAGTTTGACCCTAGCGTCTGGTGGAAGAAGACACTCCCAAAACCCGAATTCCGACGGGAATAATTAAATACAATACCTTCTCTTTGAGAGAAAAAACCTCGAAATCACCATAAAAAAGCCAAATTTTCGTCCACCTGAATCAACATTTAAAAAGCCTAATAAAATTTTCGTCCAAAAACCTCGAAATCAACATTAATGAAGCCTAATTTTCGTCCAAAAACCTCGAAATCAACATTTATTAAGAGAAATTTTCGTTTAACCTCGAAATCACCATTTAAAAAGCCAAATTTTCGTCCAAAAACCTCGAAATCAACATTTAAAAAGCCTAATAAAATTTTCGTCCAAAAACCTCGAAATCAACATTAATGAAGCCTAATTTTCGTCCAAAAACCTCGAAATCAACATTTATTAAGAGAAATTTTCGTCAAAAACCTCAAAATAAACATTTGTAAACCCTAATTTTCGTCAAAAATAACCTCGAAATCACCATATAAAAAGCCAAATTTTCGTCCAGAAACCTTGAAATAAACATTTAAAAAGAATAATTTTGGTCAAAAAACCTCGAAATCTACATTAATGAAACCTAATTTTCGTCCAAAAACCTCGAAATCAACATTTAAAAAGCCAAATTTTCGTCAAAAAACCTCAAAATCAACTTTAAATTGACAATTTTTTGTCAAAAACCTCAAAATCATGGTTATAAGAGCAAATTTTTCTGTCAAAAGTTTGGGAACCCCTCTGTTTTTCCTGAAATATTTTTCTAAAAGCCAATTTTCTGCCCCCCCCGCATAGGTACACGCTTTTCTCCCCTCGGAATTTTATAATTTAATTTTTTTTTTTTTTTGTCAAAAACGCAGTAGGTAATTTAAAAAATTCGATGATCTTAATTTCGATGGAAGTCTGTACACTTGGGTTTCTACTTTGAAGCGGGGGTTAAAAGTCAGGTATATAAACTTAATCTTTATCCTCTGAAAGAAACAATTGGATTCGAGTTTTTCGGTTTTTCCCGGTGAAAGGTGAGGTGTTTGACCTTTTTTTAGGTATTTAAAGGCGTTTATGCACTTTTTACCAAAAAATTTTTTTAATGATTAATATTAAAAATGTAGCCAAAAGGGGTGCAGGTTAGTGGAAATGGGACCTTAAAAGTTTATGAAATTGCTCGCTCTTTTTCCAAAGGAGTCTACGGAACCCGTTTCCTAGAAAGTGTTACTCCCAAAACCGAATTACAATCGGAAAATAAATTTAATTTTAAATCAGAAAAACAGACAAAATAGGTAAACGTGTGTTTGAGTCCAACTCTCAACTTTCGTGCGGACGCGAGCCCGCAATTCCGAACTGTCGAGAATGTTAGCATACTGACTCCAAACCCATTTAACCATGAACGGAAAGACTTCAACGAACATGAAAATACATTAATCAATTTCTATGTGTTCGTTTTTTGATTATTTATTTTATTTATTAAATTATAACTCCTACAGAGCAGAACGTCCAGTTCAGGAGTAGTCAGAAAAAGGCAAAAAGAGAAAAATTACTTAAACAAACAAACAAACAAGAATTTTAACTTTAAAAAACTCCACTAGTCTGGTAGAGAGACTTGGCTTAACGACTCCATAAATGATTTCCTGAAACGATACAAAGAGTCAAAAAAAATGTTACATTCACCGGCATAGCGATTTAATTCCTTAAGTGCCCTCGGTATAGGCGAATTAATCAAGTAATCAGTTCTACACCGAGGGACAAAGAACAAATCGTGATGTCGTAAAGACTTCTGAGGAACCGAAAGAGAGATTTTGTTCATCAAGGCAGGACAGTCGGATTGCGCCGTTAAGAATCCTCCAGATGAAAGACATATCTGCAGCAATACGTCGAACATAAAGTGAGTCCATGTTTAACCAACCCAATCGTTCCGGATAACATAAATTCTCTTGGCCTTTTTCTGAACCTTTTCGATGGCCATGATGTCCACCTGCCGATAGGGACTCCAGACAACACTGGCATATTCCAAGTGGCTCCGAACCAAGGACTTATTATTTTGCACAGTCGAAAATTGGGGACCACTGGAGTTTGTTTGACCCATTGATTTGAAAGGGTAAGCTACGAAAAAACGGTCGACTTAAGATTGGGCAAATCTCAGAAAAATCAATGGTTTGGGGCAAAACCATTGGGTTTGGGCAAAATACAAAACTAACGGGCTTGGGCAAACTGAAATATACGAGAAATATACCATTTGAGAAATGGTATTAAAAGTTAATTGAATTCTCTACAACTTTTACTAACAATACCTAAGTACAATATTTTGATTAGATGAAATCTTCGCTCCTTTTTAGCTATTTCTTACTTTTCTAAAATCTGACTTTTTTCACAAGTACCTAAATTTTTTACGCGGATTTTTTTTTGTGGCCACAAGTACCTAAAAATCGAAAATACAGCTTTTTGGTCGCCTCGTAGCGCAGAAACGTTTGGTCCTACAAAAAAAAACCTAAGTTCAATCCTTCAAAAATCGAAGTTCTTTTGGTAAGGAAATGGAAAAAAAACGAAAAATTCACGTTAATGAAGACGCAAACTCATTCATTTCATTTTATGAAAAAATTAACAAGGCAAAAAATTAACAAATTAACTAAAGGCAATTAACAAATTAAAGCCAATTATTCGGCAAAAAACTTGTCAAAATGAACATTTTAATAGCGAATTTTTCATCAAAAACTTCAAAATAAGGTTTTTAAGAGCCAAATTTTCGTCAAAAACCTTAAAATGAAAACTTTTCTTTGAAATTACCGATACATATTAATAAAAAATTATTTACGACAATTACATAGCTAGATGATTGACGGATCATTCATTCGCCACGATTAATGCACGAAAAACATATAGGTATTAAAAAAAATCTATCTAAAAAGTATAGTCCGAGAAAATTAGGTTAAAAAAGGGCCCCGAATCGCAAAAGGTGCACTATTTTATTTTATGATTATTATTTATGCCTAATTTTTTTGCCGCCAAGCATAGTACTTACCAGTTCTCGTTCAACATCCTCTTGAGTTTCTCGGTCATAAGGGTGATTATTCGTCATTGACAATACTCGCAAAAGACTGGAGTCTCTCACCACCCGAGCCGTCAGTCATCGTTCGAAATTCTGTGAATTTATAGCCGCTGGGGCGGACTGGGACCTTAGGGTGTGGGTGGGTTTTCAGTTAAGGGGGCGCCCGGATGGGGGGGGGGGGGGCAAAAAATTTTAACAGAAAATTGGCTTTTAGAAAACTATATTAGGCAAAAACAGAGGTTCCCAAACTTTTTCACAGTGCGCCCCCCTTTTAAACAAATTAAATCCTTTGCCCCCCCCCAAGTTTTGAATGCTAACTCTGAGGTTTTTGGATGAAATTTGGGGTTTAAAATGTTGATTTTAACGGTTTTTGACAAAATAAATTTCACTTAAAACGTTGATTATGAGATTTTTCGACAAAAATATTTCCTCTTATAATCATGATTTTGATGTTTTTGACAAAAAATTGTCAATTTAAAGTTGATTTTGAGGTTTTTTGACGAAATTTCAAATGTTGATTTCGAGGTTTTTTTTGTCGAAAATTTGGCTTTATAAATGTAAGTTGAATATGAGGTTTTTGGACGAAAATTAGGCTTTTCAAATGTTTATTTTGAGGTTTTTGACGAAAATTTGGCTTTAAAAGTGTTGATTTTGAGGTTTTTGGACGAAAATTAAGCATCATAAATGTTGATTTCGAGGTTTTTTGACCAAAATTAGGCAATTATAAATGTTGACTTTGAGGGGTTTTTTGACGAAAATTTAGCTTTTAAAATGTTGATTTTGAGGTTTTTGGACGAAAATTATGCATCTTAAATGTTGATTTCGAGGTTTTTTGACGAAAATTAGGCTTTTTAAATGTTGATTTTGAGGTTTTTGGACGAAAATTAGGCATCTTAAATGTTGATTTCGAGGTTTTTGGACGAAAATTATTCTTCATAAATGTTGATTTCGAGGTTTTTGGACGAAAGGGGGGGGGGCCGCCCCTACGTATTCAGGAGGGGGGGTTCTGTCCACCCGCCCCCCCGGGCCAGTCCGCCCCTGCTTCCATGTCTGCTTCTGTATCTAATAAGAGCAAAAATTGAGAAGGAAGGAAGGAAAACGAGGGGGGAACGTCACTTTCCCAAATATTCTTTCCTTAATATTTTAAAATACTCATATTTCAAAATAATTCATTTATTGTGGGATAAATTGGAAATAAAATAAAAATTCAACAGAAATTTTTTATATTAAAATATTGCGAGTCTTTATTATAATATTTGGCAAGACATTTTTTAAATATTACACTCTTCAAAAACTGTATTTTGCATTTAATTTTTTAAGCATAATCCCATAAAACTGTTAACTAGTTTTTTAAATCCTTTTTTTTAAACAATAGTAACAACGAAAACTAAAACAAAGATTTTAAATTTAAGCAATTTCGCATTGGTCCTATTAATTTTTATTGTTATCTATAAGGTCATTGATATTAACACTTTAATAGCGTATTTTTATATTAACTGATTATTTACATATAAACTACCAGAATGTAACCGTACAAATGTTTTTTCTTTGGATATTTACAGCTAGTATGCAAAGCAGATATGATTTAACATACAAAAAAAAAAAAACAAAAAAATCAAAGGCCAGTTATACTACAAGAAAAAGATATTTTTATATACATTTATACCTTATTTTTTTTTCATATAATTTTTTGCAATTTTTATTAAAGCTCTTAAGTATCAATGATATACATATACGTTGAATATATATATATTTAATATTTTCCTGTTTGACAGGTGTTAATCAAACGCTGAGTATTTTTATTTAGACATATTTTGAGCATATATATATAAATTTTTTAAATATTTTATAATAAATCAAACAGTAAACACCGAGGGAGGGTCTAAAGAAAAATACTCAATGTAACTTTGATATGCTATTGCAAATAAATCGTTTTCCCATAATATCACAATCTGAAACATTTGTACACCTCGAAAAGGGGGGGAAAGATCTACTTTCTAGAGAAAGTACGCTTTAACATCTATTACATTTGTTTCATTATTTTTTTGTTTGTTTTTGAAGATATGTTCAAATCCATAAAACGAAAATTATCACAAACATTATACACGTATTTTGATGAGAACTTGTCACATTTTATTCCACTCTCCTTAAACAATAAGTACAGGATCTTCAATGGCCTCGTGGGAGGTTTTATTCAGGTTTTGATAAGAGATAAGGGAAACCATTTTCATTGGCCTGTGAAAACCCTGTATACATTTAACGGCAAATTAACAGCAAACAACAAGACACCAGTTTTAGATCACAAAAAATTTTAAAATAGAATACCGCACTAACGTACAATATTCAACGGTAACAAAAAAGAAATTAATTTCAGAAGAAAATGTCCATCGAACACTTAAACCAACATTTTTCCATTGAAAGCTAAACAAAATTCTAACACAAGAGCTACGATATGTCGGTGGCATTGAGTTTCCAGGAGAGTTTCACAGAAAAAAAAATTTTTGTCTATTTTTCAAACTAAATTTGTCCCTAAATCCAATTTCAAATTTTATTTAATTTTTGTTTAGAATAGTTTCGTCAATATTCTATCTTTTAAAATAAATCGTGCAATACCTACTTTTTTCTGAGAATATTGTCTTTGCCAGAAAAAAAGGTTTATTTCTAATGTAATTAAATGCTTACAAGCATTCTAAAGCATATAGAAATGTCTGCGTATATTGGAAGAAAGCCTGACGGGAAATATAAAAGTTTAAAAAATCTACATGACTTATTTTCTAAAAAAAAATTTTATATATATAATATGTATAAAGTTGTATTTAATACATCGGTGTATTTTTTTTATATACAATTTATACTATTAAGCTAGTTCATGCCATAAAATCAAGACCTGCTATAAAAGGCTTTATGATCCTCCCTATAAATTGGTCATGTGCAAGTCACATACAACGAAATTTAAATTTTTGAAAATTAACATCGGTCAACATAAAAACAGGAACATTAAATTGGACACGCATGGTAACTTGAGGTCGAAAAATGAGATTTGTGCCTCTAGAAACTAAAATGTGTTTAGGGCAGATCTTGTGCTTTTATTTTCCCTCCCACCTCCTTCCAGCATCCTTTCATCAGGCGATTACCTTCCAGGAAGGTTACAACCTTCATATAATAACCCCATCTTGTTGCATGTGATTATTTCTACTTCAACTATCCCCTGAAAGGTTGGGTCAACAGAACTAAATAGACAATTTTTAAAATATAACAATGGTGGCATAATACTAAAAAATATAATTATAACGCAAGATAACTTTTTTTTTATCACATTAGATTTTATGTACACCATCGTCCCGACGGAATGGTTTAATCACATACATCAAGAAAAGTTTTTTTTTACAAAAGACATAAGACGACCATCTAGGTCAAGTCAAGATGTATGAAGAACTCACATTCCGACGTTTCTGCATATTTTAATAGATGAAACTCACTGAAAAAGAATTTAAAAAAATATGTTAGAAATTTATAACAAATTTAAAAAAAAATTAAATTAAAAAATAAATAAAAATAAAAATGAATTAATAATTTAAAAAAAATATGAAAAAAGACGAACATTAACAATTTAAAACCAATTTTTGTTACTGTGATGGATTTAACCTTAAAAATTAACTTCTCAGGCAAAATTCATCATGTGCATGCATTATCATGTCTTTCTTAAAACTGTTTTAATTTATAAAAAAACAAAACAAATAAATAAAAAAAAATAATAATAAATAAAAATCATGCTAAGCTAAAGCATTAAACTTTATACTTTTTGTACAACCCAGACAATTAATTGTAGCAGTTCCAACTTGTGGTCCTGTTACACCTCCTATGCCAAGGGGAGTGAGGCAAGGGCCTCCTAAAATACATTGTAGAAAGATGTCTGGGTTGACAAAAAAGAGGGAAATTAACGATTAAAAAATTTAAAAATGTTAGCAAGCAAAATTTCACAATGAGCTGCTAAATAAAGTTACCTACTAAGTCTGCGCGAAGCCTATTTGTGGGGTTGAGATTTCTAACTACGTTTTTCCTGTTTTAAGGATTATGGAGAGGATTTAAGTATTCTTTTTAAAAGAGTGGAACAATTAGTGACATAAAATTTGTTTTTCAATGCGTTCTAATATTTTAAAGTCTATTTCCTCAGATATTCTAATTGCTTCATGCATTTTTACAATTATTTTAATTTGAATGTTGGACACAATTTCTTTATTGAGGATAGGACGAGGTTTGAAGCAATTTAAGGGTATCGACTATGATAGTTTGAGGGAATCAAGACTAGCTACGGAAGTGCGTCGAGAAAGACCAAGGGATGGAGGGCCACTGACCAATGAAGATGTCCCGAACAGTTTGTACCACCCGATGACAATGTCTTGTAAATTAAGGTCATCGAGCATGATCTGGGCGACACCCATAAATACTTTTTTGCCCTCTATTCGACCATAATCGCCCCAAACTGTAACCTAAAAAAAAGAAGGTTATAAAGGTTATGTTTCTCTTATAATCATACCTGAAGTATACAGTTGTGGAATGGGCCTTGAAAAGTCAATTGTTGTTGATAAAGAGGATCCAAAGTTCGACGAGCAGTCGCTGTTTTCGCTTTGGCAAGGCACTTCTTACCATTAACAAGGTACACTTTGACATAAGGAGCTAAAAAAAAAATTATTTTATATTTTATTCGTTAAATTCATCTTTACCTGGTAAAACTTTGCAATTCGCTTTCGCTTGCAGCGCACGCGCTCGTATCACTTCGACTTCGAGATAACCTTTTTGATACCTCATGGAAAGCTGGATGTCGCCAAGCGAGGGTGCTCCGAGGACTTGCCGCCCGACTAGCTGGCCGGGTCCAAGGCCGTCGATGAAGTCGCTCAATTGTCCTCCGTCTGCACCTTTCAGAGACGGAGCCCAACTACCAAAATAGAAACAATTAGATATTTTTCGTTTAAAAATTAAAATTAAAAAAACTGCATATATACACTCCTCAAAAATTATATACAATTTAGGACCACAATTGGAAAGTACTTGGGATTACGACAACAAGTTTAGGACTTTACCGTTTTTGAGAAGTGTAACTTTCTACAGAAGAATGAATCCGTATCCATTCAAAAGTATTTAAAAAAATGAAGGCAGAGAGGAGAGTGAAAACCAATTTATGCTTCAGATTCCTTCAAGAACTAAAGAGTACAAAAAGATGAAATGTGCATCATGATTTGTGATCTCCAAAGAAAGTAAAAAAGCTTAAGAAGTTCCTCTCCTGATGCAGAAAAGAAAAGAAAATCCGTCACCTTCGTGTTGAATCGATGGGTAAAGGGTCATGCATCAAGCTGTGGCAAAGAAAAAAAAAGCGTGCTTTGGCTCATGCGAAAAAAAGCAAACTACTTACGAAGAAGCCTCTGAACTAGAAATGCTGTGGACACTGCCGTGACGTGGGCTGGGAACTTCTTGAGAGCGATGAAACCCGATAATCCCCGTACTTCCGCTTCGTCTTCCATGTCCCTCTGCACCAACACATACTACTGACTACTCTACACTAGCCGCTAATTCTCAATTTACGTGAAACAATACACAACGTGTACCTCTCACGGAATTTCGCAACTTAAAGCATTATTAGCGCTAGCTTATGTAAACCAGCATTGCAGTTAAGTCATTTCTTTATTATTTTCTTTTCCTTCACAAATAAAGCTTTCGATCATGCCTCCTCGAAAGACTTCCCCTAAATGTGTGTCTGTATGTGTGTGCTTATCCTGCAAATACCTAAATTCTACTAAAATTGTGAAAAAGAAAATTGTTTGCTAAAACGACACATGATGAACCCTATAGTGCAGTGCAGTGAGGCTAATTCTGGTACTAAAGTTATAACCTTCCCTTTGGCCAATCAGCGTCCTAAACAACCAGAAAAAGCCACACATTTCCCTGTGTCCCTCAAATCCTCAACTCTGCACCACTACCTAAAGCGCTAGTATTATCATTATGACTAATCAATACAAGCATGCCACAAGCATTGTATTCATAGTAAAAAAAAATTTAAACCATTTAAGCAACTATGAATACATTAGTTTAAAATCTATATTAATTTACTCTATCTTAAAAAAATAAATAAATAAAAAAGTTTCTTTTGTACAAAACGAACCAAAAAATTAACAACACCACAAACATGGTAGAACAACAAATAGAGCAATTGCGACATCGAGCACATCCAAGTGTTCCAACTTGAACAACATTTATTTTACTTAAAAATAAATAAAAAAATATATTTACAAAATTTTATCCTTGACACAACCTATGATGATGAAGAAGGCGATGATGAAAATAAAAAACCTTTAATTGGTGTTCACTCTGCTACCAGGGGAGAAATAAATCAATAAATAAAAAGTGCATCTAGCTTTTGGGGGGCGATAAAATCCATTTTTTTGAAAGGAGGCTATGGAAGCAGATTTAATTTGTTTTTGAACCTGTCTCCATCTTGAGAACCCTCGCCATCGCTCGAGACAGACGAGCCTTGTTTCACGAGATGCCTGATGTCATCAGGAAGAACTTCTTCGCTACGATGGACAGTGAACGATGATTTACCCTTTGTTCCAAAACCTAACCTACGCTTCCGACCTGTGGCAATTTTATTAAAAAAAAAAAATAAGTTCACGAGTCGCGCCTTTTTAATATGAACAAAAGCTTTATTTTTTTATTTTTTTATAAGTTAAATTCATTTTTTTTTACAACAAAACTGCGATGCTTGAAAATAACTTATACTGTAAAAAAAGTGTTTAATATTATGTTCTCTATTGTTGTTCTTGGATGTTTTCATGGACTATTATTCACAAAAAGAGCAAGTTTTAATGCCTAAAAAGTCAGGAACCAGCGATATTTTGGAAAATAAAAAAACAAAGTTTAAAGTCGATAACCTGCAATATTAGTACCTTCCTCACGTAATCTAACAAAATTTTAACCTCTTGTAAAATTCGAGACTTTTATTTGCCTTTTTACTGCCATTATGATGTGCTCAATTATACATGACACAATAAAGTAAAAAATCGCCAAAAGATGGCCAAAATGCATGGTTTTATAACAATGAAGGACATTTGATCTACCTGCCAGTGAGAGACAAAGGAGATAACCTCAAATTTTGACCACAGCTTGGTCAATATCTGAGGTTAAAAACCTTCAACTTGTATTGGAAAAAAATCTTCGAACTCAGGAAAATAGCAAAACTAGTACCAAAACAGTTACACCATAAAAAATAAATTTATGGTGAAAATGAGCTTTTATGCTTCACAATTTATGTATCGCTGGTTTTCTGACCAATAAGTTGATTTATAATAGATCCATTTTTGCCACAATATAAGAAGAAAAACTGTTTTCGAAGTTAAAACGTTTTGCGGCACACTCAAACAAAAGAAGAAAAAATTATGTTCATGTTTGTGTTTGGTATGTAATTAGTGTTTACTTTGAACTAGTCTAGAACTCAAAAAACTCAAAAATAAACTCTAAAATACGTAAAAAGGTATATAGACTCACCAGTTGCTGAAAGTTGTGAAGTTGAACTACTTTTTTTACCCATTCCGGCACTTGATTTTGGTGTTGTGGACGTACCGCCCCTTTCAGGCGGCGCTTTTCGCCTTGAACCGCCTAAATGTTGTCGACCTAACGCGGTATCGCTCAGACTTCCATCTGGAACAGCAGAGTAATCCGTAGAGTCATTCGCTAAAAAACATAGTTCGATATTAGTCTTGAGTTTTATTCCAATTGAGCCTTGTGCAGTCAACTTACAGGTGCAGAATAAGCATTTTTAGGAAGATCAATCAAAATTAAAAACAAGCTTGAAAGTACATAAATGGGGATAATGTACAAATTTTAAACCGATTAGGGATGGTCAGGGTTGGTCAGGATTGAACAAAAACGCCTGGTAAACTGGGGCAACTAGGTTAGGACAGGTTATGTTCATGTCAAAAGAAACCGAAATTTACCTCCTCTTTCTTCTGCTGGGACATCCGCATTAGATAAACTTCGGGAAAAGGGTGCTCTTTTCGTTTGAGGTTCACCCGTGTTATGAGGTAGTGTTGGTCCGCCATAATCACTAAAAATTGAGAATGTAAAAAAAAAAAAACCATTGAAATTATTCGATTTTGATACCTGAATCCTCTTGAGCCTCTTGGCCTTTCACTTTGAGTCGAAAAGGCACTACTAGTAATACTGGCGACACTTTCCATGTCGCTGTCGCAAGGGTCGCCGGGCTCTTTGTCAGGCGGAGACCTCCGTCGCGGCTCGTTCTGCGTGAGGTCGCTGTCTGACATGCCGGCCGTATGGTGGCGACTCCAACCCTTCCCTCTCTGCGAAGGTTGCCTCATTCTATGTTTCATATGCTGGCTTTTATCGTCGAATTCTTTATTGTAAGCAGTTCTTTCCACATAGACGTGATGAGGGCTATGACTATGGTGAGGTGGGATTTGAGGGAGTTGCCTCTTTTTCGGCGAGGTGATTGGCGTCGCTGTTGCAGATCGAGAAGCAAACCTCGGCACATACGCATGCGAAGGTAATACCACACCAGGTTGTATTCTAAAAGAATTTTAATAAAAAGCCAGTTTTTTTCTTTTTTTAAACCTGTAATCAGGAGGAGAAAGACTTCTATGAGGACTTTTTGACCTCGAACGATGAATAATACTTGGTGAATCAGTCGGTGCAGCAGAATGTGATCTTTGATTAATTGTAACCTAAAAGAAAATTGTTTAAAAATAAGAAAAGTTTGAGAAGAAGATACCTTTCGATGAGTGTCGATGATAGGATCTCGGAAAGGCATCATCAAACCTTTCCTACCCTGAGGAGACATGTCCCGACGCGATTTTCGCTTTTCGCTCATTTCGATATCGGGGGGCGGACTGTAAAGACATCTATCACATTAGTGATTAAGTCAATTAATAACAAAAGTCGCTAGAAACGTGAATCATACCTGTTGGAGCTTCCGACGGATGAAATGGACGCTCCGTCTGCGACTCTTCGCTCTCGCGAGTCGTCCAGATCGCTCGGGTCCGAATCCGAATGTCGTGACGTTGTACTGGGCGAAAGATGATCTGTAGGGGTTAAGGCAAGGTCCAGATCCCTTTCTATCTCCATTCCCTTTATTCAAAACAATTCATCGTCAATAACAGCATCAAACCATAATAAAACGCTAACATTTTGATCTCAAACTAAATTTCTAATAAACTAAAATACACTTTTCTAATTTTAAAACTAATTTACTCTTCTGGAGCGACAGAAATTTCAAAAAACCACCAAATAACTCTCATAACCTATACCCACATAACCCCTCATTGGTCCATGAATGTGCCCACGAATGAGAAATTTTGGGGGACTACGAGGGGCTGATCCTGAAGAATTATTGAGATCCAATAAGGATCCAATGAAATCCAATGCTGCTGAAGGTGATGATTTGGTGGGTTTGGCTAAGGGGACTGTTTGGTTGGCAGTAAATTTGGTAACCTTCCTTAACCTCCCACAGCTTTCATTCTTGACTAGAAAGGGTCTTTTCTCATCAGGTCCAAAATATATCTAAGAAGGGTATTTTCCTAAAACTAGGTTCAAAAACACGTGGTTTTTCACCTCAAAAGGTCAAAAACCACCATAAAAAGTGTCTTTTTACATCTCTAAAAGGATATTTTTGGAAATCTTAATTCTCAGCCTCTCAGAGACAGTTTTTCCACGTTTTCTGACGCTGTAAAGGCCAAAGCCTTCTTTATTGATCCACCAAAAATCCTTACAACACCCAAACACCTTCAAAACCAACAAAACTACAATTTTACACCTCTATCTATCTATTTTCTCTACATACAATTGAAATTCTCTTCTTCAATTTTCGTGAATTTCTATTCTTTGCAATTTACGCAGGCTTTACTTACATTACAGTAATTTTCAATGTAGAGATTACGATTAAGAAAAAACATTTTGCCTAAATTCGCTCCCTCTCGAGTCTATAATGGAAAATCGTTTGTTACCTAGTTTTTCTTTCATTTCCCTTCAGAATTTCATTCGAACAGAAAATAACTTACATGATGCATGACGTCTTCATGAGCACTTAGATGAAACCACTCGGGTTCATTATCCAATAGATTTACACTTAATTCAATTAGTACCTAAAAAAAGGTCATTAAAGGGCAAAATGGAGGTGTCGACCAAATTACCTCTCCTAGAAAGGCATTAGCACCATATCTAACATAATCCCAAACTGTAATCTCTACTATTCTTAGTTTTAAGTCAGCTCTCCTCACAGAAGTATATACAAAATTTTGATTCCATTTTGGGTCATTTGTGTTTGCTAGAGTCTTAGTTCTCCTTTTAGACTTTTCACTGAAAAATGATTATTAAAATATCATTGAAACTTTGAAGTTGACAAACCTTCGATCTGGAAGAAGGAAAAGTTTGGCGTAGGGATTCCTTGGTGTACCGTTGCTGCGAGGCATCAATCCCGCAGCGCAGACTAATGTCACTAAAAGTTGCAACGCCGCAGAATCGAAGTACAGTTTCACCTAAAAAATGCAATCAAAAATGATTCAAGAAGTTATTAGTTTTGAGCTGATATAGGTAACAATGGATGTTGGTGGTTGGCGTGGTATGGTGGGGTGGTCGAGGTGGAGAATGGTGGTGGTGTGGAGGGGAAGGTTAAGGGAGGTGGGGTAATGTTCACTCAAAACAGACGTTTTCTCATCTCCCTGAAAGCCAATTGACTTGAAATTTTAAGGGCTTTCCCTTATAACGTTTAACAAGAGCTGCACTAAATTTCAAGTCGATCAGTCCACAGGGAGCTTAGAAAAACGCTCTTTTTAACGTTACCTGTATTCGTCCTCCTACGTTGGCGTTCGTCGAGCTTATCCTATGATGGCCTCTCAGCCTGGGGTTATGCTGACCGTGAATATCAGGAGAACCAGGCGACGTCACCAGCACGCTCGGCTTATCCTTTCTGACATCATAAACATCTGCACAAACACAAACTCAATTATTCAACCTCTTTTGAATCCTCATCGAAATTCAATCAGGAAATTCTTTTTTTTGAAGTAATGCTCTGTTGATCTGGTGTATTAAGGCTAAACTACCAAGCGTTTTTTGTTATTCTAATTCTGCATATTCTAACTATCAGTGTTAAAGAAAAAAATACAAAATTCTGATTTTTAGAAAAAAGGAAATTTTTTGAAAAATTTTAATTGCAGCAATTATGCACCCCTTTAGAGAAAGCAAAACCTGCAACAGCACAAATTCACAACAAAAATATAGAATGAGTAACTTATTGTTTCTCAATTTTGTATTTAAAATGAAGAAAATAGGTTATGTTGAAGAGGTTAGTTTAACAAAAAGGTGAAAGAAAGCGCCACCTTCAGTTAAAATAACCACTGAGCTAGAAAGTACCGTAAGTTGAATTTAGGGAAGGGTTTTACTTACCTTTTGAAGATTGAATATATGGAAGACGAGGGTGTCGAACCCCGAGGGGTCTTGAAACAATTAATTCAACCTGCGGTTCCTGTTTGCTTTCAGCGATTATATCGTAGACTTCTTGAAAGCTTTTCCCCTTCAAAGATCGTCCGTTCCATTCTAAGACCTCATCCCCTGAAAAACGTTCGTTTTTTTTGTTTGTTAAGATCGTCTTTTTGGTCCATACCAGGCCTAAGCTGGCCCTCGATATCCGCAGTGCTTCCCTTCTTCACTTTCTCGATGAGGGCACCGCGAGTTCCGTTTTCCAACAGCTTACCCCCGACGACCTTCAACCCAAGAATGGCTGCACTCGACGAATGCCCAGCACTTTCCCTCGCACTTTTCTTCAATATCATATGGCCTATTATACTCGAGTTGTCTTTACTAACTTGCCAAGATAGCGGGTGCTGAAAATCAAGTTTTCTTTTAATTCAACTATTTCAAGCTCTCATTTTTCATGCAAAACAGAAAGAAAAGCCATGCCATGCACAAAAACTAAAAAACCGCCTTAAAATCGTGCTTAATTTTTTCACCATCAGTTTTTGACTGCAGGTTCCATTAGCTAAAGCGGTCTAACTCTTCAAAATGTGGTGGACACGTCCAAAAACATGCAAATAATCTTTTTTAAATTCAAAATTCAGTGAAAGAGAGGGAGAGCAATATTTTTTGGGCCTAGTATCTTTTGATAAAAACTACACTATCCCTAATATGTAATAAAAATTTTTTTTTTATAAAACACTCAATAAAAAAATTATCGATTATAAAACACGAAAGATGACAAATTTTTTTTATTTATCTAAAAAACTCATAAATTCATCTAAAAACACTAAATCTTGGCTCTTTTCAGGGCCACCAATTATTTGGCCCTGAAAAGGGCCGCCTTTTTGAGTTTGTATTGAGTTTTACCTTATTTGACCATGATTCAGTAATTTGGAATTTCACGAAAAAACACGAAAATGTACGTAAAAATTCCGAAGGATGGCTAAAAAGCCAAAAACTTTGGCTATAACAAAAAATCAGTTTTCGCCAAAATTCGCCTTTAAATGCCAGTTTTTCATCAAAAAGCAGATTCTTAACCCTCGACTTAAAAAGGAAGTTTTCCAAAACCTTTGAAGATTGATCGACTTGAAATTTTAAGGGCTCCAACTAGTTGGGAGCTATGAAAACGTCCTTGTTGAGTTGAGGTCTCGTTTTTCGGTTTTAATGCAGTATAAAAAAGCTGAGAGGCTAAGATCCTTCTCCACCAATGAGTACTGATATACTACAAAAATACTGAATTAGATTCTAGACACTTTTAGCTACTAATTGCTATACTAATTTTTGTGCCTAATAAAGTGTTGTGTTTTGTGTATTCAATTTGTAGACCACCACATGGAACTAACGGTTCGCGGCTAAGCTTTTGTAACTAGAACTAAAGTGCACTATTATTGGCACCGCGTTTTTTGTTGTTAAGTTTTGGTTACCTTTGGGGCGGAATTGGAGTCCTCGCTCGACGTGAACGTACTCGAAGTATCGATCCCAGAGTCCTTCGTACCCTGACCATCGAATCTAACAGTCTTCTTTCTTCTCCTTTCGACAAGAATACTTGGCCCCTCTCTCCTCTCTGTCACCACTGGCAATGTGCAACAACAACAACCAACAACAACAATACAACACACCACATTACACAAAGCACTTTTTTAAAAATATATATTTTTTAAATTAAATTTTACATGCTTCTGCATTATTTCTTGTGTTTTTTCTGTTCTAGAAATTTTCATTAAAATAACCTAACTATTGATATGTAACCTTTTCCTATAAAGCATTATTTAAACTTGTCTACTTTATTGGCCTGATAAAGGTGGACTCGGTATGGGAAAAATTGCAGGCTAAGGTTTTATGATCGAAAAAAGTCCTTTAGGTTCCAACAAGATGGGAAAGAAGAATGTGGAGAACGAGGAGAAGAAGGAAAAGAAGAAGGAGAAGAAGAGCGAAAAGGAGAAGAGCAAGAACTAGAAAGAAAAGAACCAGAACGAGAAGAAAGAAGGAGGAAAAAGAGATCAAAAACGAGAAGAAGGAAAAGAACCAGAAGAACAACGTGAAGACAAAGAAGGTGGAGGAGGGGGAGAAGATGGTAAAAGAGTAAATGAAAGAAAAGAAAGAAGAGAAAGAGGAGAAGAGGAGGTAGTAAAGATGGAGCATACTAGGAATATATTCTAAAGGCGAACTGTCACCCTAACAAATGGACATCTTGCCTAAAATATTACCCATACTGAATCTTAATTTTTCTGGCCAAAAACTGTCTCCTCGGGATTTTCATAATGAGCAGGTGTCTACGTCTTTAGTCTCTCTATGGACGAAATAATGTAAACCAAGAAAAACCGTCTACGCAAAGACCTTTCAATACTTAGAAGGAGAGAGAGAATAAAAAAAATCTATTTACACAAAATACAAAGAGATAAACCACACACATAATTTTAAAAATAGTAAAATGTCGCTTCTGGGAGAATCATGCACACAAAACCAAGCTGCATCACCCGAAGGAACACTGAAAAAAGAATTATTTTAGGCTCACCGCCAGAAATTTTTTAATTTTTTCATCTAAGATGGCCTGCTTATCGAGACGCTGGTATGAAGCTGGCCTATCCCTGTCACCTGCATGCGTAGAGACAGAAAAGTTAACAAAAAAATGTTCGTTTTTTGAAACACCCGTACCAACAGAGCAAATATTACTTCAAACTAATGTCCTAGTCGTCATTTTTGTAAAAAGGAAAAAAGGAACTAAAAGAGGGAATAAAATGTTACCTTTTTCGTTATCGTGTTCCTCACAGCTAGTACACTCGGGTGTCGAGCGCATTTCCTCTTCGGAACTTGAGAATGATCGTTGAGGCTGCATGACGGAGTGGGGACCTCTCTGAGGGATGTCGCCTTTTTTCGGCGGACCTCCTCGTTTGTGTTTTCTCACCGCGCTCGCCGCTCGAGGTCCGCAGTCCATCGAAGACGACTGCTCAGAGCTAAAAGAATCATTCCTGAACTCGGGCTGGGGCGCATGCTGTTGGGCACGCATAAGACCTTCCAACTCTCCCCTATAGTATCTATAAGAAACGAAAAGAAAACTTTCATTTCATTTGCCTCATACGAGAAGGGAAAGAAAAATAATGAGAAAGAGGAGGTGTTGGTGGACGAGAAGGAGGAGGAAGCGGAGAAACAGAAGGAGAACGAGAACAATGACAGCGAGGATGAGAGTGAGGAAGAGAAGGAAAATAAGGAGAACGAGAAGGAGGACCAGGGGCAGAAAAAGAAGGCGAAGGAGAATAAATAGACTGTACCTTAGTTCTTCTTCCCGGGCTTGATCTTGCTGCGAATACTGCCTTCTGAGTATCGTCCCCGTTCGGACGAGAGGTTGGTTTTCTTTCTCCGCCGCACTATGGGCACGTTCCAGTTTGGGCCTTTTGTCCATGAGCGTCCCCGACTGCATGTCCGCCTCTATCCGCCTCATGACCGGATCGCCGCTCATCCCTTTGTTGATCCATTGTCCCGTTTTGCTCAACAACTCTTGCTTTTTACGGCAAAGGATGCACACCCAGATCACCTAAAAAAAGAAGACTCGAGAATGTTTGGAAGTTCGAAGCTTTCTGTAAGATATGAGCGAGGTGGAAGATAAAATGTCAAGTAGGTTGGACACGTGCCAGATCCCTCATTCATCCTGCTTTTCAGACAATTACAAACAAAAACACTGCATTATGCTAACTGCGACATAACATCATCCATATTCCCACATAAACCACAAAAAAAGGTCCATCTAAATCAATCTTTTTAGACTGAAAGAGTAAACAATGCCAAGATCAATCCGTAGAGAATTTTTCAAGCCGAAAAAGGGTCAAAGTCCACTTCAGAAGTGTCAAACTCCACCAAAAAACGTTTATTCACATCGAAAAAGGGTCAAAGTCCACTAGAGAAGGGTCTTTCTGGGCAATATTTCAAATTACTAGGACCTAAAAGTCTTATCATTGATCAAAAAGGGTCAAAGTCCACATAAATAGTGACATCCTCGACGAAATAGGGTCAAAGTCCACTAAAGAAGTCGACAATAAACAGTGCCAAAGTACCAATGAGTCATTATTGTCTATCAAATTTTGGTCAGAGTGCATCTACAAGTGTCTTCTTAATCTAAAAAGGGTCAAAGTCCACTCAATAATTGTTTTTCTCCAATAAAATTAGCGAAAGCGCATTCTGAAAAAGAGCCAAAGTCCACCTGAAATATGTCGTTACAGCAAAAATACGTCAAAGTCTACCTAAAAAAGGTCTATTCCACTTTCCCTTCTGAACTCCACGTTTTCCTAATCGCCTAAATACATAGTTGAACGATAAATAAATAAATAAAATGTGAAGAATAGAAGTGAAGTTATGAATAAAGAGGAAACACGAAATGACGTCACTTAGATATGACGTCCTTATATTGATCACCGAACGACCATAGTCGTTGGGTGGGGTTAGTTTGATAATTCCCACTCAGAGCAAACAGACGACCACGTGGTTTATTTTAGATTCCCCAAGAAAGAAAAAACATCACAAATTATGACGCCTACACCATAAAATTTTTACCAGACGACTTATATTTTCTATTTGCGATAGAAGGGAAAGTAAAAAAAAATATATACATTTTGCATGGACTAAAGCCAAGACTATGCAGGGATATAAATCATTTGGTATTGCAATATTTTGTGAAATCTCTTTCTAGACTGAAAAAGCTATGGAGAGATATTATTTTGGTTATGAGATAAAAAGCGATTTTCGGTTGGCCTCTTTATGTAAAAGTTGGAAATTTAGGCCCTTTTCAGGGCCAGTAGTTAGTTGGCCCTGAAAAGGGGCGCCTTTTTGAGATTAGGTTTACCTTATTTGATCTGAGGGTGACCTTTCCCCCGCAGCGAGCACAGCACCTGATGCTGCAGTAGTTGCAGACGTGTCCGACCCCATCAGCGAATTTGGTCTTGAGGCAAATATGACATGTCGCATCGAGCTCCATACCCGCTTTCTTATGCTGTTCGTTCCTCTGCCGAATGGTCTCCTCGAGAACTTCTACTTCATCCTGTTTCCGCCTGAAAAATAGACGAACGGTAAAGGTGAGGTGAAGGATCCCTTCCGGAAAACCCGGACCTACGTTCCCGCCTCCCCCCCCCCTTTCGATTTGCATACCCGATCTCGACAAGAAACGGGGCCATAGTCCACTATCGAAGATCTCAAGTGGGTATTGTCGCCCGGGGGAAAAAAGGCGTCCTTCAAGGAATCCGCCCTCTTAAGTGGCGTCGGATTACGTCGAAATGAATGAAGAGAGAAGAAACCGAGCTGGAAATGATTCGACTCCTCATGCCAAGGGAGGGAAAAGTGACAAAATTGAGTTTGCGGAAGGGAGGGGAGGGGAGGGGAGGGCGGGAAGTGTTAAGGGGGTGTAGGGAGTCGGTCGATGCTTTCTCCTCTTCCAGACCTGCATCCACCACTGCCCCCGGCCTTCTTCCTTTCCGCCCTTTCACTAAATCTACTTTCTTAAACATCAACAGGCCCTTTTCACCGTTTTAGTCAATAAACTTTTTTCCCCCCCAACATAAACAGAAATCTGACTAAACCCTTAACAATCGATGATTCCTTTAGCACTAAACTAGGTCATGTACTTAACCGGTTACTTCCCTTCCTAGGAGATAACGCAAGAAATAATGGGCCCAACCATGTTTTCAATTATTAAACCCTTTTTCTTTACTCTTTCGCCATTTAGAAGAATTTTTAAATAACAAAGAGTGATAAAGCGCTCGTGTAGGTTGAAAACATTCTGTAAACGATCGAAAGGATTTTAAGGCTTTAAAGGCTCTTTTTAGCTATAGAACACCTACGAGGGGTCTCGTTTTAAACATTAATTTTTTTTACACCTATTTTTCATCCCTTTCATATTTTTTTAGTAACTATCGGAAAAATAACAGGTTTTTTAACCAGCATTTGGTGTTCAGACAAAAATGTGGCATTTCATCCGGAATTTCGCATTTTAAATTTTCTAGCCCAAATACCTAGAAAACCGTTGGATTTCGGGGGTCGGGTAAGTTATTATGTTTGAAAGTTCATCTTTCCAAAAAGGGTCAAAGTTAGAAAATCGGTTGAGCCGTTCAAGAGATAAATGGGATTAACGATTGTAGCTTTTTGTGACCGGAAAACGAACTTTTTGTAGCACAATTTTGGGTATTTTCGACATCTTTACAGCCAAATTTTCTTCGAAAAACCCCAAAATCAAGGTAATGAGAGAAAAATTTTCGTCATAGACCTCAAAATTAACGTTTTAGGAGAAAACTTTTCTTCAAAACACCAAAATCAACATTTTAATTGTATTTTTCGACAAACACCTTCAAATCAACGTTCACAATACCTTTCCGAGAAAATTAAGGGTTTTAAGAGGCAATTTTTCGTCATAAACCTCAAAATCAACGTTTTAAGAGCCATTTTCGTCAAACACTTCAAAATCAACATTTAAAGGCTATTTTAGACAAAAACCTTTAAATCAGCATTATAATGCCAAAATTCGTAAAAAAATAAAAAAAATTAAATAAAATAAATAAATAAAATAACCAAGTCATTTTTCGTCAAAAACTTCAAAATCAAGGTTTTAATAGCTATTTTTCGTCAAAAACAAAAAACTTCAAATCCACGTTTTCAGTCTTTTATATTTTCGTCAAAAACTTCCCATCAATGTTTTAAAGAACAATTTTTCGTCAAAAACATCAAAATCAATATCTGAAGGCTATTTTTCGACAAAAACATTCAAATCAACATTTATAATGCCAAATTTTCGTCAAAACCGCAAAATTGAGGTTTTAAGAGTAAATTTTTCATAAAAAAAAATCTCAAAATCAAGGTTTTAAGGGCCATTTTTCGTCAAAAACTTCAAAATCAACATTTATAAAGTAGATTTTTTCTTTCTCAAAAAATCCTCAAAAGTAAGGTTTTAAGAGACAAATTTTGGTCATAAACTTCAAATTCAAGGCTTCAATCCATCGACTTCTCAAGAACCAATGGACAGATTTAATCCGTTAAAAATGGTGGAGGACTCTCAGAAGAGTTTTTCGTACAAAATTTGGGTAAAAATTTATTTAAGGATCATTGGAAATAAACTACTGGGGCGCGAAAATCCCCCGCCCCGTTCGGCCCCACTCGTAAGCAATCTCGACCCCAGTCCCAATCGATAAAACCCTTTTTACGAACTAGGTCAAAATAAAACAAAATGTGTCACTTGTTAACTTTACGATGTACAATTGCACCACCACCACCACTCCCCCCCACCAATCACAATTATTCGCCCCCGAGATTCTTTTTTCCACTATTCCCCCCTTTATCGTCATTTTTATGACTTTCTGTTTATATAAATAAATTAAAGTCCATCAGTATTATTAGATAGAGGAGAAGACCTTTGTAATTGAGTTGAGGGCCACAAAGCCTCCCCTCCCCAAATTGCATTACGCCTTCAATATCTTGTGTGTAATCACATTTTCTCTTCGTCGCTACTAAACCCGATATTGCTCTCTTCACTAGCACATTCAAATCGAGAGGCTCAAAAAAGGGAAGGAGCCCTCCCTTCATCACAAAATACATGATTAGGGACTCCGTAAACAAATCACTGAGATGAAAGGCCTCTGATTTTACTCCAAAAATTTACTTTTTAACCTCAAACCACGTGGATCAAAAGAAGCTCTTGCCATAGCTACAAACTTGGATAGTAGGTCTTCTCAAAAACCATTCAGTTGGCCAAGCTGATGGACAATTTTCCACGCTTTTAAGTAAACGACAGAGAATATTGAGCTTTACTCAAGTTAGTTGGCAAACCTGATTTCACTTTACAAAAACTGAAATCTGATAGTTTACTTCAAAACTAAATTTTGAGAAAAATGCAGATTTCTGATTTTTAAAATAGGTTAAGTTGGCAAAACTGATTGTAAACAAACAAACAAAAAAAGAGAAATTTGCAGACTAAACTTTGGTTAAGTTGGCCAAACTGACTGTCATCTTACAATCTTAAAAGACGTGGATTAAGGAACCGGGAAATCCAAGGTTTGAATCAAATTAAGTTGGCAAAACTGTATGTCGATTTAAAATTATTCTTTAGCAAGGAAATCCAGGCTTTAAAATCAAATCAAGTAGGCAAAATTGATTCTAACCTTCCAAAAAATAAATATTTCTTTAAAAGATACACTGGAACTCTGGTTAAGTTGGCAAAACTGACTGTTAGATGTACTATGAAACCAAAAATAAAATGGCAAAACTGATTGCTTTTCTGAAATCATTAAAAGAACCTTAGTTGGAATAAAATCCATCCTCTGACAATTTAAAAGATTGTGTTGACAGTCAGTTTTGCCAACTTAATTTGATTCAAGCCCTAATTTCACGTTTCTTATCTTAAAATGTGTTGGCAGTCAGTTTTGCCAACTTATCCAGAGTTTAGTCTGCAAATTTCTCTTTTTTTCTTAGGTTACTATGTTCAGTTTAGCCAACTTAATAATTAACTCCTTGGATTTCAGGTTTCTGATGTTTTAATTTTGTAAGTTGACAGTCAGTTTTGCCAACCTAACCGGAGTTTAGTCTGCAAATTTCTCTTTTTTTCTTAGGTTACAATGTTCAGTTTAGCCAACTTAATAATTAACTCCTTGGATTTCAGGTTTCTGATGTTTTAATTTTGTAAGTTGACAGTCAGTTTTGCCAACCTAACCGGAGTTTAGTCTGCAAATGGCTCTGTTTTGTGTTAGGTTACAATCAGTTTTTCCAACTTGATTTGATTCAAACCTTGGATTTCCTGGTTCAGTTTACGTTGGTAAAACTGACAATTTTTTCTTAGCATAAAAAGAACAAAAAACAGGGTAAAATACAGTTGGCAAAGCATAGCCAATGATGGCAGCATTCTTAAATTCCTTGAAATTAAGATTTGAAATCCTAAATTTGTGGAAAAATGCAACTTTTAATTTTGAAAAAAAGAGGCGGGGGTGCTGAAAAGGAAGACGGGGTCCCTTCTTTGTGCGTCTGACGTTATCATTGAAAACGACGGATACCATTTTACTTCCCCACCAAACGTCGATAACTTCTCTTAAAGTACTCCTTGACAATCTTCAAATTTAAACACAAGATTTCCCAACCGAAAAATTAAGAAGAAAAAAATCGCCAACCATTCCAATTACGGGTGTAGAATTTTGACAAAACCCGATGTCAAGTCTAAAATGGTTTTTTATGAAAAGTGAAGGTAAGGAGGTCCTTGTGAAAGATCTTTGAAAAAAAGAAAAGGGACCAATTTTTCTTCTTTTTTTTCCC
The DNA here is from genome assembly GCA_018703685.1 of Orius laevigatus. Taxonomy (NCBI): domain Eukaryota; kingdom Metazoa; phylum Arthropoda; class Insecta; order Hemiptera; family Anthocoridae; genus Orius; species Orius laevigatus. The sequence goes on from JAGWEN010000117.1 coordinate 49,352, forward strand.
TTCTTCTTATTTTGAGAGGTGAGAGGAGGGTGAATATAAATAGGGTGGTTAGCGGAGGCCTATAAGTATAGATCCCAGCCCGACGGCCACGCTAACATTTAGACCCTTATTTCGTCTTCAACCCTTGTCTGCCCTATCGCTTACTTCCCTCTCCCTTCACAGCTAAGATTTACTTGTAATTGCCTCTAAGGGCATCACGCACACCCCTATTGGGATTTCAAACTCTTCCTCACTCCATTGATCGTTTAAGCACCTCTCGCTATTCGTAAAACACACAAATTCAAACTCGAAAATGGTGGCCGGTGGATTGGTGCCCCAATTTTGAAATCGTAAATCCCATTTTTGGTCAAAATCCAATTTTCAGTCGAAAAGCACATTGTTTAGTCGAAAATCGAATTTGTGGTCGAAATTCCATTTTTGGTCGAAAAATCCATTTTTAGTCGACAACCCAATTTTTCGTCGAAAATAGTATTTTGAATTGGAAATCTTATTTTCGGTAGATTTTCTAATTCGCATTTTAGACCGAAAAACCCATTTTTAGTCAAATACCTATTCCATTTTTGGTCGGAAATTCCATTTATGATCGAAAAGCGCATTTTGGTCGGAATTTTTTTCTATTCTTTCTTTATTTCATCAATATTTCCATTATTATAGCTCTAAATGACCTATCGGCTGGTTCTTAAATCCCATTTTAGGTCGAAAAACCGATTTTTAGTCAGAAATCCCATTTTCGGTCGTAAATTCCATTTTTTTAATGGAAAAACACACTTTAGAGGGAAATCTAGGTCAAAAAACCCATTTTTAGCCAAAAATACCACGTTTGGTCAAAAAACCAATTTTCGGTCGCCAATCTTCTTTTTAATCGCATATATAACCCATTTTTATTCGAAGATAACACATCATAAAAATCAAATTTTTGTCCAAAAAGCCAAATTTTTAGTGCAAAACGAGATTTAACTTAAAATATGCATTTCTCCAGTATTAAAAGGACTGATTCAGTTGAAATTTGGCACATCCCTTCTTTTAATTATTAAAAATGCCCCAAAAATTTCAAGTCGATCGGTCCCCCTCAGTTGAGTCACTACCTATTAATACTCAAATTCCTCCGAATACTTTCCAAAGAAAACCAAATTTCTTTTACATTTCCCGACAGCCACCCAGTGGAAATATGCGGAAAGCAAAGTTTTCTTATCCGACGATAATTAGACGTTTAATTAAAGATTCTTCCATGTTGAAAACTCAAATCGACGTGTTCGAATTTTCTGAGTTTTCATGATTGTAACTGAAGGGGGACACGATAAAATATATTTAGAGGCCCTTTATTAACCCAGATGGTTAACTGGTGGAATCCGCATTATTGAATTTCTTCCCTCCGGAGAGAGAGACCCGGGTCAAATGAACCTGACACAAATGAGAAGGCTGATTTATTTTTTTTACCACCCTACGTCTCTTTTCCCAAAGGATAGCGATTCTTTTACAACTGGAAATAACGCCGAAAAACTATTCGCTAATAAAACAAGAGGCATGGGAAACGACAGACTTTTCGAATTACTAAGCAACCAGTTTGCAACACCGCTACGTCTTGCTGGTTTAGTATCATAACATTGAACTTCAAATCTAGAACCAGCTAACCAGAAAAAAAAGCAAGTAATTTTAAGGTTGTTCTAAACCTAACACTTTCAACAGTGTAAAATACTAAAAACGGCATTGTTGGATCAGATTAGTGGAGTATGTTTTTTAGGGTTGAATTTCAATGTTGAAGTAAATTTTAGTTGGAAAAATTACCGTCAGGTGGTAGCACCTGAAGAACGGTTTTTTAAATTTCGATTTCCCGTATTTTCTCCGTAACTACTGAACCGATTTTTGATTTCTCAGTCTTATTCGTTCTAGAAAAAATTAAGGATTTTTATCATGTCTTCAAAATTCGTGAGCATAGGATATAAAAGGATTTTTTTTTTAATTTTTTCAAAAAAGTAAACAAATCGCTCATGAATACATTGGCTTATTATTTTTGAATGATTTAAAAATAAAATTAAAAAATATTCATTAGATACGGAGAAAAAGCCGGAATAGTGAATCAATGTGGTTTAGCACAGCCTTAAGTACGTCACATTTTTCGTGAAGAAGGCTGGAAACTCCTCTACCAACAGAAAACCAGATACTCTAGGGCCAATTAATTAGTATTCGTAATTGAAAATTTTACCCAACTCTATAAGAGACCAGACACTCTTGGACCAATTGGTTGGAAACTCCTCTACCAATACTAGGCTGGAAATTACTCTTCCAATAGGAAATCTCATACTCTTGGTCAAAAAATGGGAGTCTGGAAGTTCCTCTGCCAATAGGAAACCAGAGACTTATGGACCCCAACTACCACCCATTTCCTTCAACCCCCAATAGATACTCCTCCAGTGAGGATTCAACCTTTCACCTCCCCTCATACAAATTACCCCATCCCATTCTCCCAAACTAGCCCGAATGCCTCCAATTACCTACCCTAACCTAAAAATTGAAATACTAAACCCGTGTGGCACCTCTTTCTCCACTTTAATCGATTAGTTCAGACTAATAATATACAATACGTATTTTAGGGAGCAAATAACGTCAATAAACCACACTAAATTAAAACAAAATCCCAATATAAAATCGCAAAAAAAATCTAATTTCACGGTTTCCCCTATAAATACCCGAAAACAATTAATTTATTCCATTTAAAATGTTAGCTTTGGTTTTTCTTCTGTGTTTCAATTCGATATTATGTTCGGAAGATGTGGTCGTCAAAGTAAATGAAGGGAAAATTCGAGGCATCATAACAAAAACGATCAATGGCCGCAACATTTTTACCTTTTACGGTGTACCTTTTGCCAAGCCGCCCATCAACGAACTCAGATTTGAGGTAAGTTTGTTCTAAAAATTGGCTCTAACAGACAATTTAGGCTCCAGAAGAACCAACGAGCTGGGAAGGAGTACGCGATGCTAGCCGAATAAAAGACAAGTGTATGCAGTGTAGTCACTTTACTTATACATCCGATACTCCAGTAGTTGGGAAAGAAGATTGTCTTTATATGAACATCCATACTCCAACGGTATAAAATGACAGAAAATTATGTCGAGACTCATATTTTTAAAGCTTGACAAAAATGCGAATTTAAACGTCATCTTTTTCCTTCATGGCGGAGCTTTTAATTACGGTTCCGGAAATCATATCAGTGGCGGATATTTACTGGATAAAAACGATTTAGTCTTGGTCACGGTGGCATATCGTCTTGGGCCTTTAGGTAACAAGAAAATAAGAAAAAACATTTTGTAATGGTGTGCAGGATTCCTGAGTACTCAAAAGAAAGACATCATTCCCGGAAATAACGGGTTAAAAGATCAATTAATGGCTTTAAAATGGATTCATAAAAACATCGCTTCATTTGGGGGAGATCCGAAAAAAGTGACGATCGCCGGAATGTCAGCCGGAGCCGCCAGCGTCCACTATCACATGCTTTCCAGACAAAGTCGAGGTAAAAAGAACAATTTCAATTTTTATGTCTTTTTAGGATATTTCAGCAGAGCGATTTCGATGAGCGGTACAGCATTCAACCCTTGGGCTAGGACCGAAAATTCAAACTGGAAAGCTAAAAGGCTAGCGAAAAACGTGGGATGTCCAGCTCACAATATCCACCTCATGGTCGACTGCCTCAAAAAGAAGCCAGCACACGAAATCGTCTTACAAGTCAAAAGTTTCAAGGTATGCATAAAATCGCTCAAATTCCTTTTAAAAATTTTATAGACATTTTTATATAACCCGATTACGCCATTCGGGCCTGTAGTGGAGGCTAAAAGCCCAGATGCATTTATAGACGAATTACCGTTGAGTATAATCCGAAATAAGAAGGCAGCCGATGTCCCTTGGCTCGTTGCCTTCAATAGTGACGAAGGCCTTTATCCAGGAGCAGGTAAACGAAAGAAAAAGAAAAATTTTCAAAAAAAATTTTTTTTCTCAGAAATCATCGCCAAATCTTCTGTGATGAAATCCCTCGACCAAAACTGGAACGATTTTCTCCCATCTTTGCTCGAATACGAATACACTTTGCCGGCCCAAAATCGATCTTTGATCGCTCAAAAAATTAAGGATCACTACCTCAAGGGAGGAAACGTGGAAGGAAACGAAAAAAACTTCATTCAGGTATTTTATATGAAAACGAAGTTTTAAGATTTTTTAGATGATTGGCGAAAGACTGTTTTTAAACGGTATCGACAAAGGTGTTAAGAACCACGTGGAGCATTACTCATCACCGATCCACGTCTACAAGTTCAGTTACATTGGGTCCGGACACATCTCCAATGGATTCATGGACCCTAAAATTTATCAAGGTAACCTTTTAAATAGCCCAATCTGCTTAAAATTTTAGGCGCTGGACATGGTGACGACTATGCCTACGTATTCAGATCGAAAACCTTTTTCAAAGACGAAAAAATAGAACTTCCGATGATATCCTTCATGTCGGACCTTATGATGAATTTCACTAACGAGTGGGTACATTTTTATCAGTTTAATGTTTAAAAAATCGATTTTAGTAAACTTTTGTGGCCTGAAATCAAGAAAAATTCGAAATTTACGTATCTAAACATAAATGGAAGCGAGCCTGGAATGATCAGAGTCGAAGAAACAGATGGTTTCGGCCAAACACGTTTTTGGGACCAATTCAATCTAAAAGAAGATTAAATGTAAAATGGAGTAATAAAATGAATATATAACCAAAGGTTGCCCTTAATTAACCAACCAACATGATCAATTAAGGGATGCCAAAAAATTTGGTGAAGATCGGGGGGTTCTTTTCAGAATTCTCCATTGGCGAGGCGGAACGCTACCGTGTTTTTAGATTCCCCAACCTCTGGTTGCAACCACTTTGGACCAGTTGAGCAGGTAATCGGAATGGGTACATCAGGTGTATTGATTTTTTGTTTGCCAGAGGAAATTGTTTACTGGTTTCCATGACAAAATGGTTTAGTCGATTTTTGGGAGAGAAAAAAATTGGTTTAGGTCAGGTTTATTGCGATTTTTTAGATATATACTCGAAGTCATTGACTTTCTTATTGAATTTCCAACAGAAAATTTACTAAAAATGAATTCAATAATAGCTAAAAAGGATCAAATTTTTAAGAAAGTTTGAGTTAAGGGTGCCACCTCTATACCACATTTTTTACCTCCCTTCTCCCCCTTTTTGTGGGTGTCCATATGTATAGCTCCTTAAATCTCGTCATCTGTTATTGTTATTATTTTTGTGTGTGTTAAGTACTTCAAAATGGGTAAGAAATTGAGATAAGTGGCGTAGATATTAATTTAAAAGTGAAGTTTGCAAACAATGCTTGGGCTTCGGCGTGAGACACATCCAGCTCCTGCTTCTCTTCAGCTGCGTCATGGTCGGAACGATCCTCGAAGCTTGCCAGATGGCAGCGGTGAGGTTGGCTCGAGGGACTTCCGAAGACACTTCCACTTATTACGAGGACCGTTTCAAAATCGAGGTCGAATCGAGAACGGAAGACGATATCATTTGGTTAGACTGCTGCATCTATTACGTTCTTTTCATAACGAGATTCGCTTCCGGAGTAATGAGCTGCAGGATGAATAACAAAGTCTGTATCCTCCTTATAATGCTTCTGGCTTCAATACAGTCCTATTCGATACCTTCTCTCGCTCAAAAATACGGATGGCCTTCTTTGATAGCGATGAGATTCATTTCAGGACTTATCCAAGTACGATTTTGTCCAGTTTTCAAAACTTACAACATTTTCAAGGGACTCACGATGCCTATTATTTATCAAATTGCTTCGAAATGGAGTCCGTATACGGAATCTGCGCGATGCATTGCATTTATTACGACTGGTAACTGTTATAGTCAAACCGGGGACCTACTAAGGGAGCCATTCAGGATTAGAACAAGCGGGGACACTAGCTCAGTGAGTAGAGCACTTTCATAGTGGAAGTTTCGATTCACCCAATCCCTGTATTTTTTCCGACTACGTCGATCATTAGCGTGAATTAAATTTTTTATTTTCTCAGCTCCGGTTTGTGGACGATTTTTCACTGCGGCTCTAGGAGGTTTTATCGGGCGAAGCATTGGAGGGTGGACGAGCGTATTTTACATTGCAGGAAACTTAGGGATCCTTTGGGTTGTCGCATGGTTCACTTTTGGCTCCGACAATCCTCGAAACTGCTTCTACATATCTCTCGATGAGAAATACTACATTGAAAGGAATTCGTACGATATTGACACGCTTATGTGGGAAACACCGATACCCTGGAGGAAAATGCTTACGACGCGTTCCATCTATATAGCGAGTTCGATGGCGTTGCTGACTTACTGGGCGGATTATTTTTACTCTGACGCCTTTTTCGCGAGCTATGTTTTGACTGTGTTTCAATTCAGCGAAGAAAACGTTTCGATCTTGATTTATTACGTCGCAGCATTTATAGTCGTCCCGGTCATGATACCCGTCGCGATCTTCTCAGACCTCATCAATAATAAAGAGAAGTATCCGGTGGTCCATCAGAGGAAGACGTGCTCCTCTATCGGATATTGGGGGGCTGCAGTCTGCGTCGTTTTCCTAGGATACGCGTCCACCTCCGATAAATTCGTTTTGGCCTGCTTTTACATTTTGATGGCCATGAGTCCTTTCGTATTCGTCAGCTACTCCCTCCTTCCTTTCGACATCGCTCCCAATTTCGCGGGACTCATCTACGCCATAATGACGTCATTAGGAAGCCTCCCGATCATCCTTCTACCTAAAACGGTCGTCTCCGTCGTCAGAGATAAAGTAACTTAATTTTCAAAACAAAAACGTTTTCATTCTTTTTTAGGCCGTAGAAACCGAATGGGACCACATGTTTTATTTGACCGGCCTAGGCTATTTTTCGGCAAACTTCGTCTACATCATTTTGTACAAAGGAAAGCTTGAAAGCTACAACAATATTAGCATTGTTTTCAGTAAGAAAAAGAAAATTTAAAAAACTTAATTTTTTTTATTTTTTTTTAAAGCAAGCAGCACTACGCCTTCTTCTTCTAGAGGAACCTATCAGTTCGATACAAACATAGAAAGGAAAACTTCCACTTCTACTTCCCAGCCACCGTCTACTGGAAACTGATTTCAAATTACATCTAGTTTTGTTGAGAGCTTTAACCTAGAGCGTAAAACGAGAGTTCACCCCTTAGTATCTATTATTAGGAAGAGGTTTCTCGTATAATTCGGGTCATAAATAAGAGGGGAGATTTTTCGGGTTGTTAGAGAGGTAGAGGTCGGGTTGCAGGTCGGCCATTAAATTTGAGAGAGTGGGTGGATTTGGAAGGGTCATCATTTTTCGAGATTTGAGGAAGATGGGAATGATTCGGAATAAAATAAAAGTTTGGATTATTAGATAGCATATTGCGGATGTAGGTCATTGTGATCAATATGGATAATTTTGATTTTAGGAAGCGTTTAAAAATTAGGTACCTCATGATCTCGTGCTCTCTCATTTCTTCTTGTTGGTGCCTCATCATAACAGACTCTATGATGTGCCTCTCCTCGGGAGTGAGGTGGGAGAGATCCGGCCCACCTTCAGCCATGCTCTTAAGGGAGTCTAGCGGGCGATTTAGTGTTAGCAGCATGCCTGAGAGGAGGCGGCGACATGGCCCTCGCCCGAATTACATCTCGGCCGTAAAGCGCCTCCCCGTCGACTCCCGTACGACTCCACGAGAAAACCGCCCCATCGAAAATTACTCATTCACCCAGGGGCACACTTTCGGGGGGAAGAGTGAGAGGGCGAGAATAGGTGACCGAGCGCGGAGGTTTGGCCCAATCCCGCTCCTGGGCCTCTGTGACGTCACGGCTCCCCTGTATTGATCCTCCTCTTTCTCTCAATGAGGCACATACAAAAATATTCACCTAATAAGCCCTTCAGCCGCCACTTTTTTCTCACACTCAACTTTTCTTTACCGACATTGAAAACTTAAAATAAAAACGAGCCTTGAAATCCTCATCATTTCGACAGAACTCGACAAGGGCCGGTTATACGAAACGACCTCTACTCCACTTTGAACTCCACTGCGCAATTTTCTTCACGCACTCTGCCAACAAGATATCTCCCCTTCGCTTAATAACCCTTTTTCATTCAAAACTAACAAACTATTTTCTCAAATAAAAAAACAGTTCAAACTCAAAACACAAAAATACATTTAAAACATCAAATTTCACCTCCACAACAATTAAACACAAAAATGGAGTAATCGAGGGTTTAGGTGTAGTAGAAACCTCTCAGCTGATCGGCCCCCATTCACACAACCCCCGGAAGTGGGCCAATCATTTTATTGAGACAACATACAGGGTGGGCCTGTTAAAACGGCCTCCCAACTTGGAAATTTACTATGTAAACAAGTCGTAAAATCCTTCCCCTAAAGTTATTTCAATCGGTCCAGCAGTCCAGAAGTTTTGAAACCCTTTCGTCCTCAGAATTTCACGACTTTTGTTTTTTATTTTAACACTACACGCCTCATTAGGCGACGGTATTTGAAGTTTGCTGAACCATGCGTTATAGGGTAAACGTACGGATCGCTAATTCCGGCCTATAACACCTTCGAATGAATTTTATGATATTAAAACCACACATAAGTTTAAGATTTTACTGTCTCGATCTAGTCGAGCTATATAGAGCCACTTCAGTTCAAAAGTATGCCAACTTAAAAAAAACCAAGTTCCCAACATAAAGAATAGTGTAATCAAAAATAGGAAACCTCACTCTTATTCTTAGTGGAGATCCTTCAACCTAAATATCTCGAAAACGGACCCCTCAGAATATCACCGAACTCACTCAAATCCCATGAATATTCCAAACTTCAACTTCTCCAAACTCAATGATAACCCATAGCCCCCAAACTACCCCCTCTGCAGGGTGGTTCGACTTAGTATGTAAAAAAAGGGTTAAATTGCACACTAAACTGAGTAAAACCCCGTTTGCTTTCCTATCTCAGGAGTTAAGATTTTTTCCCCAGCTAAAATCACTTTTTTCACATAAAATCGTCAATATCTCAAATTCCTTTAATAATATCAAATTTTCGGTGCCAGATTTGGAATCGGCGTTAAATTTTACGTTAGAAATGATAGTTTGTAATCTTTCATGATAACCACAAAACCCTTTTTTATTGCTGTACTTAATTTTTTTTTCTCCAAAACTACATACTTATCTATCGCTGGAGGTTTACTTCACTCCTTACATTTTCGAGATTTGAGTTCTGTTAACAAAAGCCAAAAACCGCTTTCCTACAGATCAGTACAAAAATCTCGAGCTAGAAGAGGGTAAAAACCCTTTTTTTCGTGTCTTGAATCATCCAAATTACTACCATCCCCACATAACTTACAGTAATCGAAAATTTTGGCGGGCGATATTGCATCAAAAGATGAAACACAAGCAACCTTGCACAAGATTTTAAACGGGGAAAATTTTTTTTATCGTCCTTGAACGACTGTTTGTATGAAAAAGTTTCACGCTGACTAAACGGATTACTTATTTCTGTGCGAGACTGGGAAGGGGTAAGGGATTACGAAATGACCGATTGGCGATTTGTCCAGTGCAACCGCACCCGACAAAGAGGCCATAAAATATTAGGAAAAGATTGGAGTTTCTTTAAAAGATATCCGGCTGATTTCGAGAGTTTTAAAAATAATACAACTGATGATGAAAAAATGGATTTATTATGGCATACCCTTATTCAAGACCTCAAGTGTTCACGTTGCCTCCGAGTTATTACCCATACGGTTATTACAATTATTACCAATGGTTTTACGGTACAAATCCCGATTCGTCCAGCACAGGTCAACCTCCTCAGGATCGCCCTCCTCAAAGCCGACCTAAGCGAAAGTCGCCGCCGAAAAAGAAGAAGCGAAAGCCGCCGCCACAAGTTGAAGAAAAAGAAGAAGACGACGAAAAATCGGAATCGGATTCGGACGAAGAAATCCCTCGAAAGAAAAGAAAAAGAAAACGTCGAAAAGCCGAGGCCCAAATTAGAAGACAAGAATACCCGAGAAGAGAAAGACGAGGATGCTGCAGCGCATTCTGTTCGACGATCTGTTTCTGCTGCCGGTGCTGCGTCGGAGTCGGGAAATTCGCCTGCTTCGTCATCTGCATGCTACCCTCACTTATTATTCTCTGCCTCATAGTACTCGTCATTGTTTTATGGTATTATAATTATTACGGAGTCCGAGATAAGCTAAACGAATTCTACGAATTGTTGAAAAAATTGTTTGGAAATAAATAAGTAAAATAAAATTCTCCACATGAAATTTTTAAATTACGCTCCAAGTCCATTACAATCGCTATCACTTGAAATCAAATTGAAATGCAGTTGAGCAGTTGGTCCAGTATTAGCGTGCCAGGAATTGGAAACAAGAGCTACTCCCTCTAATCACTTGAAATCCTATTGAACAGTTTGGCCCAGTATTAGCGTGTCTAGGAGAGCAACCATGACTAATCTGTGTTACCACTCGACAGTCTATTACTGCGTGGTGAATGAGTTGAACCAAGAGCTACAATCTACTAGAGTGCTACCACTTAAAAGAAAGTCTATTAAACAGTGTGGCCCAGTAATAGCGTGTCAATGAGTGGAACACGGAGCCCTGTTATTCTGCGCCCATTGTTGACTACATGTGTCGAAATTTTTTAAAATTGTAACTTTAGCAAAAAGTAAGCAAAAATAAATTAAAATTATGGGTAAGTACGTTGATAATCATAAAAATAATGTTTGAACGTCATCTAGCTATAAAATATTGGTTCGGAGCGAGGCACGTAATTCTTATAATGGTGATGATAACTCACGGTCTGAATAAAGTGATAAGAGCGAAAGTGAATCGTCTATATAACCCAAAAATAATGAATGAGGAAACTATGGATCCATTGATTGCCAAAGTACACCAATATTTTCAAGTAGTTTTTTGACCATTTCTTACAGTATTTGGCATATACAAAGGGGACGATAGCAATTTTCAATTTTATGGCATTGAGTGTGGCCGTTTTTGCAGTTTTTATCGCGGGAGTTTTAACGGCGAAGTGTAACACGAAGCATATTCTGCTTGGCGAGACGTTATTGTGTGGGACCGTCGCCTTTCTGGTCCCTGCTTTGAGTTCGTTTGGGGTATTCAGCGACTTCGTAATCGCTACACTTTTAGGAATCATGAACGGCATTCACTATCCACCAGTCTACAGCATGATGGCGAAATGGCTCCCGCCCAACGAACTCTGCAGAGGAGTCGCCGTCGTCATATTTTGCGGTTCGCCTCTTTTAAGTTTTAAAAAACAAACCAAAAAATAGGAAGATACATCAACGATTTAATATTATACATCCTCGGGAAACTGGACGGCTATATATCGACGACGAACAGCTTCTACTTGACCGGATCTATTTCTTTAATTTGGGCCGTCATTTGGCTTCTTTTTAGCTCGGAAAGCCCAGATACTTGTTTCTTCATTAGCGAAACTGAAACTGTTTACATTTATAAGTCCATCGGAACTTCTAGACTACAAAAAAGTGTAATAGCAAATAAGAAAATGACTAAATTTAACAGGACCCTATACCGTGGAAGGAAATATTCAAATGTCGACCACTTTATACTTTGTCGTTCATTTATATGTCTAAAGGTTGGACGAGGAAGATCCTTCTTTCGAGCTACATCATTAAGTATCTGCAAGTAGCCACAAATGAAAATCAACAACAGGTACAGTCTAATAAAGAATGGCAACTAATGGGTGGGACCCTTCTTTACTTTTTGACCTGAAAATTTCGTCCAAAATGTGGTTTTTGACTATTTTAAGGGTGGGAATTACGAATCTGAAGTCGGTTTTGAGATATAAAAACTTTTTTTCCAACCTCACCAAAGGGGGGACCCTTCTTCACTCTTTTGACCCAAAAATTTTTATTTTTTAATTTCACCCAAAATCTGGTTTTTGACTGATTTAAGGGTGAGAAACACGAATCTGAAGTCGGTTTTGAGATATAAAAACTTTTTTTCCAACCTCACCAAAGGGGGGACCCTTCTTCACTCTTTTGACTAACCCAAAAATGTAAAAACTAAAAACTTTTCACCTCCCATCATCTGGTTTTTGACTGATTTAAGGGTGAGAAACACGAATCTGAAGTCAATTTTGCGATAAAATTTTTTTTTCTTTACTTTTTTATGCTTTTTACCCAAAATGAAGGGCGGAAACACAATTCTGAATGCCATCCTGTGAAATAATTACGATATTTTACTGTTTCAAAAGATAGCCGACGCTGTCCAGTTGAGGATATTTTTGCTCCCAGCAGCTACAATCGTATTCGCCTTCTTTGCCGATAAAATTCAAAGCTATAAGTGGCCAGCGAATAATTATAGAAAACTTTTTACATCTATCGGTATTTAAACATTTATTGTAAGTATAAATGATGGTTTTTGTAGGTTTATATAGTGCCGGGTTATCGATAGCTTATATGATTTTCTACTATAATCAGGCAATGTTGCTGTACAGTTTTTTCGTTTATTTCAATGCTTTTGGAGCGATCGCAGGATATGAGACGGCAGCTTTTGATGTGACTGTGAACTATGTTGGGTTATTCATCGGAATAGCATCCACTCCAACATACATCTCATTGCTTGGCATCCACGACACACTTGAAGCTGTCTTACCAGATAATGTACTCTTTACTTTTATATTCCTTAATGTTTTTTCCTCAGAAAAATAAAAAAAACTGGGAGTATTTGCTTGAAGCGATGATAATGTTGATGTTTGTCTCAACGTTTATTTTCTGCTGTTTTGCCGATTATGTGCGAGCGCCATTCGACACAGTAGGAGCGAGCCAATGTAAATTTTTGGTACAAAATAAAAATCCTTATAAAATCTCTTTCAGGGAAAAGACGTTCAACGGAATCATACCCGCCATCAAATCTTTGAAAACACAAAATTTTTATTGATATAAAAAAGCAGAATAAATTATAATTTTACAATCTAGTATTCTAATTGATTATCACAGATATCTTATGCCTAACCACACTTGTCGGCAGTTTAACAAGCAAAATTTAATAATCAAAAACATCTTATAACTATTTTTAATTAAAACTAATAAATTATTGAATCAGAATTTATGAGTATCCTGTTAGCAGTTCAGTATGGTCTAAAAGCTTGAATTAAAATAGCTCCTTTCCTTTGGAAATAGCTAATATTCAGTTCTGGATCTTTGGTGGAAAGCTAATTTTACAATAAAAGGTTGTAAATGTCTCACAATCAAAATGGTGATCAACTCTATATTGTTTCCATAGATACCTCATGAGCTTGTTGCCATGACGACTGCCTTATGAGATGGTTGCCATGACAACTCTCGTTACCATGACTAATATTCATTGGATGCCAAACCAGCCTTCTACCAAGTTGACCAAGATTTGATTTTACATTTTGAAAAACAATGGAGACATTTAACGACAAAAAATAATCGAATTTTATAAAGACCAAAATTTCAGCCCTACAAATACACAACACCGATATATAACCTCACTATGGATCTGGATAAAAAAGTGCGACCTGTGCCAAAAGTCCGAATCCATCCACCTAACCTACCCATGGTGATACTTTAAGGAAGACAAGAGCATTAAGTTAAGCCATTAAGAAAATAAGTTAAAATTCTTGTTTCTTTACAAGTTTTCTATGATATGACTTGCAGCTAAAAAAAAATTGAAAAATTTTGATCAAAATGATGAGTTTCAGTACTGTTTAACAATGAATTTGAATGAGCTATTGATGTGGCACAGATTAAATAGAGACATTTTCTATTAAATCTATGACTAATTGAAATCACAATCGAAAAGGCTTTTTTCAAAAGATTTGATAAGTTATTCTCTTTTAGCTGATTTGTTGTTCCCTAATTTGGGTATGAAGTGTTGGTAGTAGTCACGTGTGTAGTTGATCATGATGTCTTGAGTGCAGTCTGGGAGGTTTTCCTTCCATGTCGCCGGAGATCCAGAATAGCAAGTGAATGACGAAACGACTGTTTCAGGGGGTACGACAGCATCGTCTTCGATTTTACAACAATCCTTCAATATACACCTCCTCCCCTGAGAATGGTACCAATCAATTATTTTTATCATCAAGTTCCAAAATCTAATGGACCATATCACCGAATGGCGTGTATAATAATTAATTTTACTTACGATCACCACATTTTTTCCAATGTAGACGTATGATCCGACAGCAGCTGCATTGACGACAGCGCCTTCGCCAACAAAAACATGATCGCCCATATGAAGAGGGAAAAATGCGACACTAAAATATAATAAAAGAAAAATATTTCAAGAATAGGAAGAGATATAAAATTCAATATTAATTGGTGATTGAAAGCAGGGGCGTAACAACCACCCCCGCAACCCCCTCGGCGCGGGGGGCCCACACGCGACCCGAAATAAAATAAAATAAAAAAGGAAAAGAAAAAAAAAAGACAAAAGAACATTTCTTCAAGGGGGAATCTCCCATCAGAATTGTTTGTTTCTCATTCACGAGATCGCTGCACTATCACTCCCAAAAGTAGTTTCCTCGTTTTGGTCACTAAAAATGGTCGAAAATTTTTTTTTGAAAAGCGCGTTCTCATTCTTTCGGAAAACTACGTGCTGTTTAGAGAGCAGTTTTTCCGAGAAATTTTTACTCGGAAAAATAGAAAAAGCAATTTTCCACCAAAACTTTATTTTTGAAAAAACAGGTAGTCATCTTGTAGGTTTTGACGAGCTGATTCCAAATATGCCAATATTAAGACGATCGGATGGATAGATTCGTCAGTACGAGATTTTTAAGGCTTAGATGCTGCGGGGTTCCGGGGAGATATATGAGGGGGGGATGAATTTTCCCTTTGTCAAGGTCAGGGCTCGTCAAACCGGTTTTTATTTCAAGGAACCATTTGCCTGCTTTATTTTTTACAATGTTATTTTTCTGTAATTTTAAATTTTTACCCTTTGCAGACTGACTTTTCTAAAATCTGACTTTTTCATAGGTAAAAATCGAAAATCCAGCTTTTTTGTCGCCTCATAGATCAGATACGTTTGGTCCTACAAAAAATCTTAGTAGATCAAATTTGTAGCAAATTTAATAATCTTTAGTTTTGTTTTTATAAAATTTTCTGAAATCTATGAACGCGGTAGCGTTCCGCCCCTCCAAGCAAAACCCCGAAATTGCCGTGCATAAAAATGGCAAATGGCTAGGCCCCAATTCCCAAACTTTTTTAAGTTTAACTGTTATGTAAGACTGATTCAAGTTAAAAAAATAAAACAAAATAAAGAATTTATTGCTCTGTACTAGCTCTGAAATTACCAATACAATATTATCTTAATTTTTTTTTGTTTTATTTTATTTCCCAAACTCCTTTAAAACCTTGAAAAACCGTTTAATTTTAATTTTAATGCTTCTCCAAAATTTGCGGGGGGGGGGGCATGGCTGAGTTGTTACGCCCCTGATTGAAAGGTAGAATGATTGTTGTAAAAATGCAGGGAAATCCAACATCCAGCATGCAAAATTGTAAATTTTCCTTACCCTTTGCTAAATTTTTTAAAAGGTGGCCTAATAACAGCGTTTCGGCTTATAATACAATAGCGGCCGATGCGAACATTCGCCAAATCCCCTCGGATGATGGCATCGCTTTGAACGATACATTTACCACTCAAGACGATATTCTGGGAGCCACAAAGGACAGTTTGCCGGCTCACTTTATTCCCAGAAGTCTAAAGAAAGCAAAAAAAAATTATAAAACAAAACCAAATTAAATCATTCTTACTTACAGTCTCGACGTATTCCGCATTGTCAAAATAACAATCATTTAATTCCATAATTAATAAAATAACAAGTTTCCTGAAGTTTGAATTAAAAGAAACAAGTTAAAAAGTTCAAAAATCTTACATCAACTTTCGAAAGGAAGGTTCCACCGCTGTTATTTGACATTTTGACGACAGCTAAAGAATGTTGGCGCCCCTGCACAGATTTTTCTGTGATTTATGATTATTTTAAGATAAAATTTATCAATTATTAAATGAAGTTTGATTTGAAGTGTTATATGGATGTTATTTAGTAATTTGGTTTTTTCCGATATTGTTGGTCGACCTGTACAGATTTTCCCGCTCGTTTTCGTTTCTGATAAGGAATGATAAGAAAACTTGATGAAGATTTATAAGAGTTCTTTTTGGTTTTCTTTTTTCGATTATGGAGTCCTTAATTAGTGATTTGGAGTTAAAGATAAAACAAGGGACGGAATTTGATAAAAGTTTGAAGTATTTAAAAGAAAAAGTTCTTCTTCCTTCACGTTTGGGCTTGGGCGGTTTGGCCCCTAAAGTTTTTTCACAATTCCAATACAATTTGGATCAAACTTTAGTAAGTTAAAGTGTCGTTGATTTATTTTGATTTAAATTTTTGTTTTTGTAGGAAGAAATTGAAACTGTTCGCCAGATGATAGGAGACGACGATGTTGATGGATTCCTGGCTGAGATAGAGGAGATTGAAGGTAAACTCGATGATGACGAGAAGGTATGGAAAATGAGGGCGGGGAGCGAGTATGTTACGTTTGATGGGCACAATGCGACCAACGGTACGATCATCAGCCCTATAACACCAGAGTATCCTTTGAAATTGATTATTTTTATAAATGGCGGTTGTCAGGGGCCCTCGCTGAGGTGTCCAGTGGGTCTAAACCTTCATCCTTCATTACCTTGAAAGATTTGAACATCAATTGAGTTGACTGATTTTTTGTTATTCACTGGAGACTAAGGACTGAAGGACTTTGACCCTTTTCATTTTTCATTTATCTTATTTAACCCTTTATTTAAGCGAGACTGGTTTTGGAGGACTTTGACCCTTTATTCGCAGGAGAGTAGGTTTTGGAGGACTTTGACCCTTTTTTCGCAGGAGAGTAGGTTTTGGAGGACTTTGACCCTTTATTCGCAGGAGAGTAGGTTTTGGAGGACTTTGACCCTTTATTCGCAGGAGAGTAGGTTTTGGAGGACTTTGACCCTTTATTCGCAGGAGAGTAGGTTTTGGAGGACTTTGACCCTTTATTCGCAGGAGAGTAGGTTTTGGAGGACTTTGACCCTTTATTCGCAGGAGAGTAGGTTTTGGAGGACTTTGACCCTTTATTCGCAGGAGAGTAGGTTTTGGAGGACTTTGACCCTTTATTCGCAGGAGAGTAGGTTTTGGAGGACTTTGACCCTTTATTCGCAGGAGAGTAGGTTTTGGAGGACTTTGACCCTTTATTCGCAGGAGAGTAGGTTTTGGAGGACTTTGACCCTTTTTTCGCAGGAGAGTAGGTTTTGGAGGACTTTGACCCTTTATTCGCAGGAGAGTAGGTTTTGGAGGACTTTGACCCTTTATTCACAGGAAACAGGGTTTTGGAGGACTTTGACCCTTTTTTCGCAGGAGAGTAGGTTTTGGAGGACTTTGACCCTTTTTTCGCAGGAGAGTAGGTTTTGGAGGACTTTGACCCTTTATTCACAGGAAACTGGGTTTCGGAGGACTTTGACCCTTTATCCACAGATTACCAGATTTTGGGGGACTTTGACCTTTATTTAAAAGAGAATCATGATTTTGTTGGACTTTGACTCTTTATTCACCGGAGACCAGGGTTTTAGATGAATTTGCCCCTTTATTTAGAACTCGGACCTTTATTGTTTTAAAAATCTTGGAGGTACGAAACAATCACTCATTATCTCCAATATAAAGATTGCTTCAAATGTTTAGGTTCAATAAAATTAAGATATTTTTAAAAATTTATATTCTCGGTTAATATAATTTACTTACATTAATTTTCCTTTAGTTTGTCCCAAAATATGACTTATGAAAACCAAAGCATTCTTATGGAGACGCCTGAATTCGACAGGTTTGTCGCAAGAAGGTTAAACTTCGAGGAGTCAACATTGAAAAAATTCTAACACAAATATTCTATTCTTTACTTCTTTACAATTGTATAAAACGTTAATGTGTTCCATAAATAAAAAATCATCACAATGCTCGCCTTAGCCTAATATTTGTCGGCAGTCCTAATCAAAAAGGCCCAAAGGACCCCATAGAGGACGCCTCCTCCCAACAAAATGCCGATTCCGATCAAAAGTACTTTCGCCCAAGATGGTAAAAGTGGTGGCTCTAAGAATAAATTTAAAAAGAAATTAATTTTCAAGTCTTGAGGCTTTTCAAACTTACTATAGTATTCTCTGGTTATTGTTTTACGACCCCTTAATATTTTCCGCCTTGCTTCAACATCGGTAAACAAAGTGCTGAACACCACTAATAAAAAGAAAGCCCTTTAATACTTAATAAAATGCAAGTCTGATATTACCTAAAGCGAATGAAACATAAAAAACTGTCCTGAATACTGCCATTTTCGAACGTTCAACACAAACTGTACGTTATCTTGTCTGATTCACCTCAACCACACCCTTCCTAAACTTATCTACGTTACACAATCTAATGTTTTAATAGAAATCATAAAAAAACAACAATAAAATAAATAATTTTGTGGAATAACGATTAAATCGAGAGTTGTTCTTCATATTTGTTATTCTCTTTTGGAATAGTTTGTCGTGTCAAAGAGACAGCATTTTGACGATGTCGTCGTAGTTTCGCGTGAGCCATTCGACGTTTGATTCGGCGTCTTCTAGGGCTTGGGCGACTTGGAGTTTCGTCTCTTTGAAGTACGATTTGTTCTCGTTTATGAAGTCTTTGAACTGGAAGTAAAAAGTTTAATTAGTTTTTGATTGTCTGGAAACTGGGAAAGCAAGGGTTTTTACAGGATGGACGAACTGGGAGAATCTGGAAGTTGTGGAATTTCAGGAAATGATGGGAAGCAGGGAAGCTGTCAATTGGCTACCCTATACTGGTACGACCAATAGGCTTTTGTCTCCTGGGGCGACCACACAAACCAGGCCTGAACTGCCAGGGGCACACGATCCCAGGCTATGCGGTCCAGGCCATGCTATGTGTATTGTGTGCTCTGTGCTGTGCTATCCTTAGGAAATAAAGATATTGCAGGAAAATGCCCTCCGCAATGCCTACTCCTTCTCCTCATCTTCGTCTCCCCCGTCCGTATAGAGCAGTAACAGCACCAACAAGAACAGGAAACTTACCACTTGAAGTTCTTGTTGAAAAACGATTCTTGAGCCATAAGCATTCAAGTAGCGTCCTAAAGTTGTCAGCCGTTTTTGATGGCTAAAAAAATTTCATTTTTTAAAATTTAAATTATGTTTTGAACTTACTATTTGTATATGTCTTGTATTCTTCTATGCAAGAAGTCCTTAGCCAAATAATAACCACTTCCTTGAGAAATAACGCTGGAAAATACAAGATACGAGTCTTGCCTTCGTATTTCTGAGTTTTCATCAATAGACCAGTCCAAATATCTGAAACGATTGTTGAGTATGTTTGCTGGCTTAGTTTTTTACCTGTTGATGACCCAAACGTCTCGACTGCATCCTAAAGCGCTCAAGATGACGCTTTTTTCAGCTCCGTAGTTTGAAGTTCTGTATCTGGACCAGAGGGTGTCCCAGACTTGGTGATCCCCGAGACGGACGGCGGTGCAAAATACTGTTGACTGAAGGTCCGTTGGTATCGGATTGTCTTCCACCAGATCTTTAGCATTCCTCCACTTCTCATAAAGCGATTTCGCTTGCGAGATGCATTGCGGATCGTCCAAAACGCAAGCCCAACTAACAGCCGTCTTGTGCATCTTCTTTTCATCCAACGTCGTCGGCTGTTGATCAAGCCTGTTGAACCGTTGGAAAAACGGATCCACCAATTGTTTCAAATATTTCTGGAAATCACTTTATTGTATGAAATTCAGACCAATGAAACCAACCATAAACACTCCATAACCAGAAGTACGTTTCAGCAACGTCCTTATTGGAGAAAACGAAGCGAATCCATGAGTGAAAGGCAAATATTCCGTCTCTCTTGTCAGATAAGAAACAAGATCAAAAGCCAAACTGTATGGGACATCGCCTCTTCTTGCAAAAGCAAAAACGTCAAGGATCAGCCCAGCCCTGTTTTCTGGACTGATTGTTTTATATTTGTCACTCTTCAATGTGTTGATTATCAACTGCCAATTATGTTGGTCATAATGGACTCTGTAAAGAGCTGAAAAGAAATCATATTGTCATGGACAGACAGAGGCGAACCTGATAGTTCGATGTTTAGAATGAGCCAGTCGTCTTTTCCTTTGGGAAGGCCTTCAATAACTAGTTGCTCTTTTGATGAACAGTTGAACCATGCTTTTGGAAATGTGCTGCTAAAGTCGTTTTCTTTAGATGTGGTATATGTGACGGGTATCCACCAGCAGTCTTTGGATTTGGTGCTGTTGTCTGGTATGCGAAGGAATCTTGCCTTTTGAATGGTTAGATGTTTGATGGTACCAAATGCTTACTTGAGTGATGGTTGCTGTTCCTTGTTCGTAGTCTCTTTTGACGTTAAGGACCGGATATCCAGTCTGTAAAGTCCAAGAATCCATGATCGTTTTGACAGTCAAACTTTTATCGAGGACTCCATCCTGATGTGCCTGTTCGGTCAACGCCTCCCACAAATTGTCTTGCTCTGCATTTCTGTATTTGTGCTCTTTCAAATACGCCGAGACTCCTTTGAAGAAGGAACTTCCGAGAAACTTATGCATCATCCGTATCACAGTTGAACCTTAAAAATTAATCACTTTTTTGCTTTTTGGGATGTCCAAAATACCTTTTTTGTACGAAATAGCATCGAAGATTTCATCGATTTCTGACGGGTGGCCAATTTTGACTGAAATTTTGTGCGAAGATTTGAGCGAATCGACATCAAAAACGTGCTCTATGTTTCGCAATGCTGTATTGTTGTCGTAATTCCATTCTGGAAAGATCTAAACCAAATATGTTTTATGCTTTATTGTATGAACGTACGTGGTTAACTCCGACGCAGCCAATGTATGTCGCAAATCCTTCATTTAACCATAAATCAGTCCACCATTTCATGGTCACCAGGTTTCCAAACCATTGATGAGCCAATTCATGCGCTATGACAATAGCGACTCTTTCTTTGGCGTTCATGGAGGATTGTTTGGCCACATATAACAGATCAGTTTCTCTAAAATTTATTTAGAATTTTGTTCTATTTGGATGTACCTGTAGGTGACTAAGCCCCAGTTTTCCATGGCGCCGGCAGCAAAGTCTGGGATGGCTGCCATGTCCATTTTCGGAAGCGGGTATTCGAGGTCGAAGAGTTGTTCGAAGTAATTGAGAACCTTTGGGCCGACCTCTCCAGCAAAATCGACCTGACCGATGGCATCTTCACGAGCCCAAATGCGGAAAGTGACATTCCCGTTTTCGGGTGCCACTTTATGCTCGAATTCGCTTACTACCCACGCCACCAGATAAGTCGACATCGGCACCGTCTCCTCAAAAAGTGTCCAAACCCATTCTTTTTTATCTTCCCTATAAATTTCGTTATTTACGTCATTAATTTGTGCCTTAATTACATTGTTGTTTGCTTTATTTGCGGCATATTGCTAATTGCCTTTAGATGTTTGCGATGTCCGAGTCGAATCGAGAATTGTGCTTTCATTTCCGGCTCGTCAAAACATGGGAACGCCCTTCTTGCATCAGTCGCCTCAAATTGAGTCACTCCAAGCCATCTAAAATCAGTTAAGAATTTTTCAATAAATAAAACAAAATTACTTCGTTTTATTGTGTGTTTGATCGAAATAGCTGCTCCTGTAGTATCCAACGAGGCTTTGGGTCATGTTACCCCTAAATGGTATCCTCACTATATAATCTTTATTCGGTTTCAAACTTTTAGCCATTTTTATAATAAAGAATTCGTTTTCGGTCACTTCTTTGCAGTTGGCGACACCTTGGGGGATGCTTTCGCTTTCGGAAACTTCATCGACTTTAACATCGCTTTCTGGAATCGCCAATTCTTTTGAATGCAAGACGATTGTGCTTGTAGCTCGGATGCATTTCAGCTATAAATTTTTGTGTAAATTTTTGTTTAGGATTTAGGGTATCAAGTACCTTAATTTCGACATCTCCGTGAAACGTAAACTGGTCCAAATCAGTGACTAAATTGAGTTTGTAATGACTAGGGATGACATCCTGTGGAAGCCTGTAACCAGGCAACGCTTCTCCTTCATCTCCCAAGCCGCATACTATCGACAAAAGTAGCCATATCATCTAAAAACAGATAAAAGACAGTATAAGCTTCCTGGATGCGAACAACCGAGCGCGCCAATGTGATAGTGGCACATTCTGGCGCTCAGAATCATTAATCTCTCCCAAAATGGAGGAATTCCGCCTACTTCTGCCAAGTCTTGGAGATTATAAGTCATTTCAACACAAGCCATCAAGTTCAGACTTTTTTCAATAGTTTAATTAATTTCCGATTTTTTTTGTGCCTTTGACTCCGTCCTGGGGTTCACGTCTTTTAATCAAAGGACATCATGAAGGATGGGAAGGGCCGAAATATGGTGGAGGGGAAATTAATATCCGCTTTAAGGTCCTTGATCAGGGCTTCCCTTTCATTCTCAACGAATTTCTCTGATGATGCAATTTCTGAACATCCAATAACTCTACTTTCAACACCAGAAAATGATCATAATTTTATAAAATCATACGGTAAAGCGAAATCCAAGATGATGAAAGATTCAGATGGCTGTGGCACTTGACTCCGGTAAACTCGAGCAACGATTAATACAAATCGAAAACAAAAATGGCATTGAAATGATTTGGAGGTCAATCCTTGACCATTGATTGCGATCTGGGGATATTCGTAGATCCTCACTGGTTTGACCCAGTTGTCGAGTCGTCACCGATAAGAAGAAATAGTTATAAATAAAAGTCGAATTTTAAAACATTTTTCTCCTGTCGGTAAAAGTGTAAAATGTGAAGGGAGTTAATTAAGAAATCCTAATATCGTTAAGGGGATGACCTCCCCTTCCCATCCAGGAGAGATACTTTTAATGGCTCAACTCGGTTAAATTAGAAAATTCGCAGCTTATCTCGTCTTTTTTTAATTTTTAGAAAGGATAATCAGTATCGTCGCAATCATACCTGTCTGGAGCTTCCCTCGACAGAACTTTCTCGAAAAAATTTGCGAATCTCTCAAAAAGTGCAAAAGTCCGAAAAAATTTGCAGAACTTTCAGTTGATTTTGGAGGGCGAAGGAAATTTTAAGTATTTAAGGGGGATCCGACATCAAAATTCTACCAAGTGTGCGAGAGAGAGGGAAGATGCCCAAAAGTAGTTTCCTCGTTTTGGGCACTAAAAATGGTCGGACAATTTTTTTGAAAAGCGCGTTCTCATTCTTTTGGAAAACTACGTGCTGTTTAGGGGGCAGTTTTTCCGGAAAAATTTTCCTCGGGAAAATAGAAAATGCAATTTTCCACCAAATCTGAAATTTTGAAAAAACAGGGAGTCATCTTGTAGGTTTTGACGAGCTGATTTCAAATATGCTAATATTAAGAAGATCGGATGAATAGATTCGTCGGTACGAGATTTTTAAGGATTAGATGCTGCGGGGAAGGGGAGTTAAATTGTGGGGAAGTAAAGATGACTCATCACTCTTACTCCTTCAAGGTCATCGAACTTTACAGGCTTAATTTTTTTCTTTCTCTATTGTGGAATTGTTAGGTAGATTTTTTTTTCCATTTCATAATATTTAGTCAAAATCACAAAAAAACTCATGATTTTTTTCCCCAATATTCCCCAAAAATTTAGTTTTTCTTTTCTTTCTGAACATATTTTAAGGCTGTTTTTCATCTGAAACCTTATAATCGACATTTTATGAGCCAAATTTTCGTCCAAAACCTCAAAATCAACATTTGTAAAGCCCAATTTTTGTCCAAAAACCTCAAAATCAAAGTTTTAAGAGCCTTTTTTCGTCCAAAATCTCAAAATCGAGGTTTTAAGAGCCAAATTTTCGACAAAAACCTCAATATCTAAATTTGTAAAGCCCAATTTTCGTCCAAAATCCTCAAAATCAAAGTTTTAAGAGCCGTATTTTCGTCAAAAAACTCAAAATCAACAATATTGTAAATTCGCGTTCGTAGATTTCAGAAAATTTTATAAAAACAAAACTAAAGATTATTAAATTTGCTACAAATTTGATCTACTATAATTTTTTGTAGGGCCAAACGTTTCTGATCTACGAGGCGACAAAAAAGCTGGATTTTCGATTTTTTTACTATCAAAAAGTCAGATTTTAGAAAAGTCAGTCTGCAAAGGATAAAAATTTAAAATTACAGAAAGATAGCATTGTAGAAAATAAAGCAGGCAAATAGTTTCTTGAAATAAAAACCGGTTTGAAGAGCCCTGACCTTGACAAAGGGAAAATTCACCCCACCCCCCTCATTTAATTCCCCGGAACCCCGCAGCATCTAAGCCTTAATAATCTCGTACCGACGAATCTATCCATCCGATCTTCTTAATATTAGCATATTTGGAATCAGCTCGTCAAAACCTACAAGATGACTACCTGTTTTTTCAAAAATAAAGTATTGGTGGAAAATTGCACTTTCTGTTTTTTCGATGAAAACTTTTTCGGAAAAACTGCTCTCTAAACAGCACGTAGTTTTTCGAAAGATTTAGAACGCGCTTTTTAAAAAAAATTTCCGACCATTTTTAGTGCCCAAAACGAGGAAACTAATTTTGGGGGTGATAGTGCTGCGATCTCTTGAATGAGAATCAAACAATTCTGATGGGAGAATCCCCCTTAACAACTTTAAAGAAAAAGCCGACGTTGGTTGATTCTTTCTCTACAGGCCGATTTCATTTTCCATTTCAAGTGGAAATCAATCGAAAATACTTCAATTTTTGACCTTTCGAATTTTCGGAATGCTTCCTGCGACTACCTTGCCTAGTAAAACCCCGGTGATCCGTTCGGCCATGACCCTTTTGTCATAAAAATCAATCTGCCAAGTTGAAACATTATGATTTCGAAATTCGCGCTAACTACACTTGAGCATCCTAATAAGTGTTATTCGAAAACTTCCAAGTACGACAAAAGCACACGAAACTCTGACGTGATTTTAATTTAAAATGAGGTTTCTTGTCGTTTCGTGCTCGACACCATCCTCCCTCCCGTCACTCTCGGCTTCGCCAAACGAAATGCTAATTCCGTCAATAGGATTGAGGCGTCTGAAAGGCCTATTTGGTCCAAAACCGATTTTCCGGGCCGTCCCTCCTTTTTTCGTTTACTTACCAAAATCCTCAGGCCGGAAAAGAGGGAAAGCGACATCCTTTAGCTGTGGAAGAGTCGCGTTCGTGCTGGGATTGATAAAATCTGTGCATAAAAAATAAAATAAAAAATAAATAAACATAAAATAAACAATATAAAAGTTCATGACAGGAAAAATGTTCGGATTTTAATTTGTAATTATTTTATTATTGGCTCTGACAACTTGGGTCAGGGGCTTCAAGAGAAAGTTTATTTTGCTGACAAGAATTTTAAAGGAAGGCAAACTTTGCACTACGGTTTATTCGTCGTAATTCTTTTTTCCTTATGATTGTCAAATTTCTCTTATTAATTAGGTTATTGGGGTATTTTCAGTTAGAGTAGGGGATAGAAATTAATTATTTAATCGAAGAATAATTAAAAATCTAATTATATTGCGACCTAATTTTCTACGCTGACCGAAAATGCTAGGTCTACCATGTTTTAACCTGAAAATGGCGATAAGGAGGGATTTTATTCGTATATTAGAGTTTTGAAGCTTTTTAAAATAGCTTTCCAATAGTAAAGTATCGACAAAATCGGTCAAAAATTATGGAATTTAGGACGTTTGAACGTAGTCATGAATTTTGCCATTCGTCGACCAGCAATTTAAGACCGTTCTTGAGCTCTAGGAGTACTCAGGAGCGATTTTATGTTTCGGTAACTTTTGTAGCTCTTTAAATTAGCTTTCCAATGGTAAAAGTATCGAAGTAATCGGTCAAAAACTGTGGAAGTTAGAGACGTTTGAACTTGTCATGAAATAGTGCAGCAGCGAGAATGCTTAAGACCGCTTTTGAGGGCTAAGGAATAATCCGAACGATGTTATGTTCAAATAAAATTTGTAGCTATTGAATATTGCTTTCCAACTATATAAAAATCGATAAAATCAGTCAAAAATTGTGGAAGATATGGCCGTTTAAATGTTTAGTCTTGAAATCGCGCCGCATCAATTTGGAAAGCCCCAAATTCGAATTTTATTGTTCGATAAAAGAAAATTACGAGACTGATGAGTCTGAAAGATCAACAAGTATGATAAAAAAAATCAGGGGGTAGGTAATCGGAAAATAATGGGATTGTCGGAAAAATCGTGACTTACGATCGCGAGAACCGGAGGCGGTTCCTTTCCCTCCGAGCTTCTTTCCACGACTGAGGAGAGAAGGCGAGGAGCTACGAATTCACAGCTTCTCTCTTCGTCCTCGGCCCAAGCCCCGCTTTTCTCTCCTCTCTCTCCATCCTTCACGGCCCTAACTTTTTTGGACGTCAGAAATAAATATATTTTGCCGGACCTTTAAATCTTCGAATATCCTAAACATTGTGATTGTTGATTATGCTGATTACTGAGTATAGTTTGGTAAACAAAGTTTTCAATCTCATTAGTGGGATTAGACGACGATGGAACCTCTTTGGGGGAATTAATTCTATCAGGGAAATGGACAGAATTTGACACAAAACGAGCCCATAGTTAAAAAAAATTCAAATTTGAACGGAATAAGTCAAAGGTCGTATGCTAAAGAAGGGTCAAGGAAGGGGCAAAAAAACACGGGTCGTCTTACCATGTACAAAGATAGCATGAGGACAAATCAGAGCCCATTTGTTTTCAAGCTTCAACGTCAAGATAAATCGGATTGATATAAGACGATCGTGCCTTTTCGAGGTGACTTTTGGCCTAAACTTGGAGAAAAAATGGAGGTGAGAATTAAATTTAAAAGTTAAACTATAGAGAGTTTCAATGAAAATGTTTGGGCTATTGCTGATGAGGGTTCTGCAGGGTGGTCGCCAACAGGGAACAGTGTGTCCAGGTTAGCTGGATGTGTCAAAACTCGGAACCCGTTTTTCTGGTACCTAGGCTCGTTGTTGATCTCCTAGTAGGAACCCCTGAAAATTTCAAGTCGATCAGCGATCGGTCCACTTGGATCCGAGATACTTCAAAAACCAGGTTTTCGTGAAATGTTCTTGATGCTGCAGCCTCATAAGCTTGACCAATCGACTTGAAATTTTGCGGAAACCTTCTTTTTAACTTGAAACATTGCAGGTTTGAAATCTTCAGATTGTAAGTGCTGAGATTCCTTAAAAAAAGGTGGAGGCTTTCTAATTTTTTGGAAATAAGGGACTTCTGCATATTTTGAGTGAGAAGGAAATGGAGCAAAAAATGGACCAACTAAGGTCGTCAATCTCATTTTGATTACAAAACCTCTGATGAGACAATCGACAATGGCCGAATAGCGGTCTATAGGCGGAAGCGCATAAAAGTAAATTACCAAGAAAATCCTTAATTATTCCCTTTTAATGGATCAATAAAAAAGGATTTTATATTTGCAGCCTCGACTTCATGAAATCCATGAAACCAAGAGAATGTCCGCATAAAAAGTCTGACCCTCACGGTTCGTGGTTTCCTTGCAGTTTGGCCGCGGTATTACGAAAATGGTAAAGAGGGCGGAGTAAACATTTTATTTAAATCCCAGGATCAACAACCTCAAAAACCGGAATTTAAAACTCAACTTGGGACCGACCTAAATGCAAATTTATGAAACTTTGTGAAACATATACCAGTATTTTAGCGCCTTTTTTTCTTGAAAGCATCTTAAAAAGTATCAAGTTTCTCGTTATTTGAATATTATCTCCTGATATATTAACCAACAGGTTCAGAAACAAGATTCAAATATTGAAGTCTTTAGATTCCTGAATCAAGATTTAGAAGAATTCCAGTTTTGTAACCGAAGAATCTATTAAAGGAAGTGGTCGAGTTTATTTTTTATTCGGTGACCAACTGGAAAAAAATTCTAAAACGAACGAACATAAAAAAAGTTGGGAAAATTATTTATTTTTTAGCGTAAAGCATCCCCCAAGCCCATGCAAATAATTTATTACAAATTTTTTGACCTCTTCCAAGGGGCGACACCAACCCTACTTTTTGGACCCAAAATGTGGTTTTAGACTTTTTGGGGTGATGATCCCGAATCTGAGGTAATTTTTTCGATTTAAAAACCTTTTTTTCGACCACTTCCAAGGGGGGACCCTACCAATACTTTTTCAACCCAAAATGTGGTTTTAGACTATTTTTGGGGTTCCTAATTACCCTCCCAGGATCGACCCCATCCACTTACCAATAAAATAACCAACCCCTACCCTCACGACTACCTTTTCATCAATGACCAGAAAATCCCCACTATTAAATATTAAATAAACTAGAAAATTTTTGTCAACAGGCGAGTTTAATGATGGATTACAATCTTTCTTCAAAAACGGAGAGATATCACGGACATGATAGCAAATTGTATGCAAGCTGGAAATTCGCAAGGACTGAGCTCCTTAGGTGTGAGTATAGCTGGAGCAATGAGTCGGCAACGTCAAGTTCTTCAAAATCCTTGTCTTCATGAAACTGCTCAAGTTTCCTCGCCGATGGTCCTGATGAAGATGTCTCCTCAACCCAAGAAGAAAATGCTAAGGCAGGCACCGCTTCATTTAACGCTGTTGCCGCCACAACAGCCTAATGGAGGGCAGCTAAACCGAGAAGCGACCTCGAAGCCACCACCGCTTCCGCAGGTCTTCGGACATCAGCAGAAAACCGAACTTCGCGCCATATCTGACCCAGCATCAGATTTACACGCAGAAGATATCGTCAAATTGGAAACTTTTGAACATAAGAGGATTAGATTTCGTAGCATGCAAGGAGAACAATCGAACCGAAAGAAAATTATGAAAGACAGTGATAAAATCGAAATTTCCAATACGAGGATGTCAAAATGAAATAATTTTGAAATAAAATTTTTTACACATGTTAACTGATTTTTTTTTGCTTTTTACCATATGTGAGGTTTTCTCAGGGCTCTGACTGTTTTTGGGTAGATTTTATTAACTTCTTTATGACAAAAAAAAACCCTATTTAATCTCATTTTGAACCTTTTTCTTTAAGAAAAGACCCTTTTTAGTCAGTTTGAATTTTTTACGATGAGCAAAGACCCATCTCAGGAAGAAATAGGGCCCTTTTAACGCAGATTTTCAACCATTTTTAAGGAAAATTGGCCATCCAAAATACCTCAAAATAGTGAGCTAAGGATACTTGAAGCACTGACAATCCTGTCCCCTCAGCCCCACATCGGTACTCATCAATTTCACCCTAACCACCCCTAACCGCAAAAGCCTTACCCCAAACTCTCTAGTACTCGTTTTTTACATTTTTAAATTCTTGAAAAATTTTCGATAATTAGGACCACAAAAATTTGATTTCAAAATGCTTAATTGAATACGTCGGTAATAATTGTTTAAATGGTATTTTAAATAGGAAAACAAAATAAATTAAATTCCCCATTTTTTACGGCTGTAATATTCGCCTTTTATTACGCGAGGGGAAACGTTGTCATAAAAGATCACGCTCTTGAAAATGAAACTTCAAAGTTGTGACGTTTGAGTGACACCCGACTCAAAACACCGACTTTTCATTCCGCCTTACATCCTCCGCAAACGAAATAACACTTCAATCACGATCGTTAAACCAAAGTCAATATTTTAACTCGAAACTAATTTGTTTGAACAATCTGTGATGAAACATTGAAGAAATTAACGTCAGAAGCCAATTTTCCATGAAAAAAATATACAACAAAAAAAGCCAAATTCATCGAAAAGCTCTAATTTTCATTCAAAATCCATTTTTTCAAGCTTAGAGGATGTTTTTATTTGTAAATGGGTCAAAATTGACCTTTTTTGACTATTCTGGCTATTGAGGAGATCGTCACGGTGGCTCCCAGGATAGAGGTCTATATATTCGTGATGAGGAAGCTCTGGGGATCACGAAAATATAGGATTTGTGATGGCTTTTCAGGCTTTTTTTCCGTCCCAAAAACACTTTTTGATTGATAGACTTCGAAGTTGGGGGCGAAACCTCGCGTTTTTCCAAATGTGATCATTGATACTCGACAACTCTTTGCTAATGCTCAAATGTCATGTTTTACCCTTTCAACCTATTTTTCTTATCAAATATAACAAAAAATAAGAAATTACTATAATTTAGACGTCGCCTACCTAAATATTATTGCACAAAAACTCATAGAAAAGGACTTCCTAGAGGAAACAATTTTCAAAAAAATGTTTGTGCCTAATCACTGGTGATAATTTGTTTATTATGAAGGTTCAAAAATAAAACGTCTCATTTAAAAATAGAGGAAAAACGATTGAGAAATGATAAGAAAAATATAAATAATTTATTTAAAAAAATAATGTTTTATTTGATAAATAATGATTTAAACTCGGGTGCTCGAGTAGTCCTCCTGTCTTTCGTAATTCCTCAGCCAGACTTCGACGTCTTTTTTGTTTTCTTTCATCCAGGCGAGATTCTTTTCGGCGATCGCGATGACGGGAATTGAACTTCCGGCTGCTTTGTACGAATCCGGGCTACCGGTGACTAGACGATGAAGCTGAAAATGTTAAAAAGTTTGAAAAATTGATCGATTAGTGTGAGGAGCCTTGAAGTGGCTGTGAATTGGGACAAAACCATGAGTCACTTTTTGTTCTCTAATTACTTTTTCTAAACGTTTCGGACTGTTGACTTGATCGGCGAGCACTTCTAACAATCTTTGCCATCTTCCGTTCCTGGAAATAGAAAAATTTTAATTAATTCCCGCCGAGAAAATGACTTTAAAATCCAACATCCTAGTTCTAGCCCTTTATATGGTTGATTTTGAATCTTTTACGACCAGTCAGGGGCGGACTCGGACCTTAGGGTGTGGGTGGGTTTTCAGTTAAGGAGGCGTCCTTGGGGGAGGGGGGGGGGCGCAGTTGATTTCGAGGTTTTTGACAAAAGAAATTGCACTTAAAACGTTGATTTTGAGATTTTTTAACAAAAAAATTTGCTCTTATAACCATGATTTGGAGGTTTTGGACAAAAAATTGTCAATCTAAAGTTAATTTTAACGAAAATTAGGCAATTAGGCTTCATAAATGTTGATTTCGTGGTTTTTGACCAAAATCGGGCTTTACAATTTTTTTGAGGTTTTTTACGACAATTTTGCTTCTTAAATGTTGATTTTGAGGTTTTTGACGAATAGTTGGCTTTTTAAATGTTGATTTTGAGGTTTTTCACGAAAATTTGGCTTTATAAATGTTGATTTTGTGTTTTTTGACGAAAATTTGGCTTTTTAAATGTTGATTTTGAGATTTTTCACGAAAATTTGGCTTTATACATGTTGATTTTGAGGTTTTTGACGAAAATTAGGCTTTACAAATGTTAATTTTGAGGTTTTTCACGAATTTTTGGGGATATTTGCAACAACAAAAAAAACCTTGAGTTTGCCCACGCCCCCCCTGGGGACAGCTTACCCCCCCCCCAGGGGGGCGTGCCCCCCAGTTTGGGAACCACTGAGCAAAAATAACGCTTAAAAAAAAATAAATAAATAAATAAATAACCTGACCCGTGGGGGGGTGGGGGGGCGCCGCCTCTACGTATTCGGGGGGGTTCTGTCCACCCGCCACCCCCGGGCCAGTCCGCCCCTGCGACCAGTTAATAAAGTAAAAATAGCTTCTGGAGCGAAAAATTCCTCAAAAAAAATCCCCCTCCATCATCTCCCTCGAATACAACTCTAATTAACCCTTCTGCAGTGGTTTGCTAGTGAGTCAAATTATAAATTAAGTTGAATATTCAATCATATGTTGAAATTTGATGAAATTAGAGTATTTCAGAAGTCAGATGTTGAAAAAAAAATTATGAACCGGCCATTGTAATGATGGATTAAAATCTTTCTTCTAAATTTGCATCGAAAACGTGGAGAAATGAAGGACAGAATTGCGAAAGCAATGCAGAAATTCGCAAGGACTGAGTATCGTCTTTAGTTGTGAGTATGGCTGGAGTAATCAGTCGGCAGCGCCTTTTTCTTCGAATTCCAAATCTTCATGAATCTGCTCAAGTATTTTCGCTGATGGTCCTGAAGATGTCTCCTCAAGCCGAGATGAACATGCAAAGGCGGGCACCTCTACATTTGGCTCTGTTGCCGCCACAACAGTCTAATGGAGCGCCGCCAAACCCAGAAGCGACCTCGATGCCACCACCGCTTCCGCAGTCGTCGGACATGAGCAGAAAAGCGACTTCAAGCCATATCTGACCCACCCTCAGACTTACACGCAGAAGAGAACGTACAATTGGATCCTTTTGAATATAAGAGGAAAAGATCTCGTAGCATGCAAGAAAGAAAATCGAACCGAAAGAAGAAATTGAAAAATGCTGATAAAAACGAACTTTCCATTACGAAGAATTTTTGGGGAAAGCAATTTTGAAATAAAAGTTTTTACACTTTTTTCTATTAATTTCTATAAACTGATTTTACTTCCTCCATTATCGAAGAGCGCTAAAAATTTTTGGTCCTTTCTTTTTCATTTTTAGACATTTCTGAACAAATTTGGGAATTTTAGGTAGATTTTTATTTGGAGGCCAAAAACTTTTAGACCTCTGGCATGTGGGATGTTCCGGATGCTAGCTTCACCCCCAATTGGGCTAAAACTCACCCAATTTTTAGGGATTAGGCCGCAACTATCGATTTCCCACGAATACTAATCTAATCAACCCTTCCTGTAGGGTAGCCAGTGACTCAATATTTTCTCAATCAAATGTCGATCAAATTAGAACTCATTAGTCAGATGTTTATTGAAAAAAATTTATATAAAATCTTTCTTCTAAAATGAATGAAAACCGTGGAGAAATCAAAGACACAATAGAAAATTGTATGCAAGCTGGAAATTCGCAAGGACTGAGCTCCTTAGGTGTGAGTATGGCTGGAGCAATGAGTCGGCAACGTCAAGTTCTTCAAAATCCTTATCTTCATGAAACTGCTCAAGTTTCCTCGCCGATGGTCCTGATGAAGATGACTCCTCAACCCAAGATGAAAATGCTAAGGCAGGCACCGCTTCATTTAACGCTGTTGCCGCCACAACAGCCTAATGGAGGGCAGCTAAACCGAGAAGCGACCACGAAGCCACCACCGCTTCCGCAGGTCTTCGGACATCAGCAGAAAACCGAACTTCGCGCCATATCTGACCTAGCATCAGATTTACACGCAGAAAAAATTGTCCGATTGGAAACTTTTGAACATAAGAGGATTAGATTTCGTAGCATGCAAGGCAAAAGAATCGAACCGAAAGAAAAAATTGAAAAACCGATAAAAACGAAATTAGCCAGATGAAGTCATGAAATTTTGAAATAAAAGTGTGCACATATGTTTTTTATATTAATTTATTTTTAAAATAAATTGATTTTGTACCATATGTGCGGGTTCCCTCAGACTAATTTTGCTACAAAATATTGCCACCACAACGCTTTTTTAAAAAGAAAAGCCCGCGCTTTTGATCTTACTGAATCTTTTCCAAGTGAGGAAAGGACTGGATATTTGAAGCACTGGCAACGCTACTCCCTCTAGAACTCCCACCCATCTTCCCAAGTGGCATTTTGACCCTCGACTCCTTTATTAATCCATACTAAGCTAGACAGCTAAAAAACAAAAAACTCACTGTTTTGGAGTGGGCGATTTCCTTTCAAGAAGTTGATCGAACACGAAATCCGGATGCTGTTTCGCCAAAGATTTTAGAATGACCGAAATCTTCTTTCCAGGATTCGATGTTTTGTTGGTCGTCAAACCGTATTTAAGGTATCTAAATTATGTATAAGTAAAAGCTTAAAATTTCCCAATAAAGTGTTTCATACTCGAGCATAATTTTCTCATCTTTGGTACACGCTAGGGCTTTCAAAATGTCCTTTTTCTCCGACATTTCTTCAGCTTTGCTCAACCTGTTCTGAACGAGCTTCCACGTCTTGGCGTCCCCTTCGGAAACTCCTAAGCAAAGGACGGCGTATCGGATGTCCTCGGGTATCCTTTAAAAAGAAGAAAAATAAAAGAAAGAACGAATAAATTGAAACTTGAAGGTAAAATGGAAAAGTTTAGATTAATCACAGCTTATTCAAAGCCTTCTTTGAAAAATGGCATAAAGAAAAGTAACTTATTCAAAAGTTTTTCATTTTGTATATCTGGTGAAGCTTGAGGGTAAAGTCTCTTTTGAAGTCGGGAAATTCATTCATTCTAAAACAACTTTAGCTAATGCAATGCCCATTTTATAAAGATGTTTTTTTTACCCTTTTTATTACACTATGAACTAAAAATATTTTAAATAAAAAGAGTTTTATTATAATTAAATAACTGTTTTGTACATCCAGATTTTAGTGCTTGTTTGACCAAAAGTCGCCTCCCATTTTAGAAAAATTTCTTCGGCCGAGATATCTGGGTTTTGTACAAAAATCCGGCCCGGAGGACCAAAAACTGTTTTATGCGAAATAGCGGAATTTTTGTGAATCAATATAACTTACTCATTTCTTGGATCTTCGGCCCATTTTTTGAACATCTCCCTCCCCATCACGGTGCACTGTTCGACCCCAAGCTTGCACGACAAAGTCACCAGCTCCTTCCTATGCGGAGATTCATCAGTCACCCTCTCCATTCCGGCAGAAAGTATCGTATTCAAGAATTCCTTCAAAAAAAATTTACAAAATACAAAAGAAAATCAATACGTACGACATAAATAGATTCAAGATCAGTGTTTTCCAGCAACGACTGCGTCTTAGTAGCCGAGCTCAAAAACGCCAACCAAGGAAACGGTGAGATTTCATTCTTAAAGAGCGACATCACATTCAGCGATCCTTCAATCGGTGCGAAACCCAATCTCGCCAGTTCCAACATGTCGGAAACAACTTGCACCCTATCTTCGATCCAAAGGTCCGAAAGATCCTGAGTCAAATATTCGGCGTTCTTCGCATCATAACGTACACGCGCATAAGCTAGAAAAGATTCGAATAAAAGCCTCATTTTATATAAGACTCACCCGATCCTTGTAAATTGAACAAAATCCACCTGTCAGACGGAGCGGGGTCTTGTATCGTGAGATTAGGCTGCCTAGGATCTAACCATAATCTTGGAGCTAAAACTGTCTTATTTTCACCCTGATACGTATAGCTTAAAGGTATAAACCACCCAGTTGATTCACTCTCTTCAACCTCGTTTTCTTTATTAAGAATACTCCTCTAAAACTCATTCAAAGTCAAAATTACTAGTCCAGGAAAAGAAGGCTCAAAAAACGTGTAGAGTGACTAGCACCCCAGGTTTCCTTTCATGTGGTGGTGAACACATCAAAAGGGAAAAAACTGTAAGTGTTAAACTTTGACCTCCAACACCTTGAGCTCATGGCACCACCACACTTGTCCAAACACATCTACGAAGTCAAACCTTGGGTGCCAAACATTTCCATCTATTCATTCCATTTACCTGAGTTAATGTTATTTCTCCTGTTTCGTAGTCGCGGTTGGCAGTGACCAAAGGATACCCAGGAACGTTCATCCACGATTCCATTATTTGCTCCAAATTGACCCCTTCTGGGAAAACAACACCAGCTTTCAAAGCAGCCTTTTCAAGATTGTCCCAAAGAGATTTATGTGAAGCCGTCGAATAAATCCTTTCTTTCAAATAATTCCGGATTCCTTCTTTCAAAACAGCTTCCCCCAAAGTAAAATTCAACATCCTCAATATGGAAGATCCTTTATTATAGGAGATCTCGTCGAAAATATGGTCTGTGTGCGTTTTCGGTCTTAGGGCATGGCTAGTCGGCTTGCTGTCTTTGAACATGGCACTTTCACGCGCTATGATCCAAGCTTGGGTGCCGTATCCACGGTAAACCTGCTCAGTCGACAAAGCTGCATAGTAAGTGGCGAATCCTTCATTGAGCCAAATATCACGCCATGAGTCGACAGAGACCAAATTTCCAAAATAGATATGAGCCAATTCATGTCCTATCAAGTTACAGGCACGATAAACGACTTGTTTTTGCCTTCTGTATCGTGGGTTGAATAGAATGAGATGCTCTCTAAAAAATTATCATTTTTTTGTCAATACCATCATGTTCACTTACTCGTAACTAATGAGCCCCCAGTTTTCGAGTCCTCCCGCAACGTAATTTTTGATAGCTAGGAAATCCTGTTTTGGCATAGGATCGTCGATTCTGAAAGTTGTTGTTAGATAGAATTGATGGGGATTTTAATTACCCGGTGTAGTTTTGAAGATAAGCCAAATGTCTGGTTGCCATCCTTAAAGGTAGGTCACCATATTCGATTTTATTGCTGTGCCCCCAAATCCTGATTGGTTTTTCATTCAATTTCGTCTCGATTTTTTCGTACTCGCTGACCAAAATTCCGACCAAATACGTCGACATTTTGGGCGACGTTTGAAACGTGTCGAGAACCCAGTTTTCGCCTAAATCTCTATAAAAGGGTTTTAATTTTTTGGTTAAGGAAGAACATTACGATGGGACGGATGTGTTGAGAGGCATGTTGGAAAGAGCGATGAGTCTTTTGTCGTGGGCTATTGAAATGGTGAAGTTTGCTTTGAGGCCTGGCTCGTCGAAACATGGGAAGGCTGAGCGTGCGTGTTTTGGCTCAAAAGTGGCTGAAGCGAGCCATCTAAAAATTCAGAATTGAATAGAGGTTGACCCGATTTCCGGTTATACTTGGTCTGGTTGTTCTGACGATATCTCTGGCAGAAGAAGCCGGAGGTCTTCTTCGAGTTCAAGGTCCCGTTAAACTCCATACGAAGCCTGTATTTGGATCCGATCTCTAACGGTTCACTTAAAGACACCTTGAGCCTCTCCCCACGGACCGTGTTGACGCTTAAGTTTCTCGAGTCGCCTCCGATTACGTATTCAAGACGCTCGTCCCCCTTCACGCCCTAAACGAACGGTTTACTTATTTTTTCCTTATTTCCATCAACTCACATTCAAAACGACATCGACTTCTTCGGGCAGTTTTTCGAGCTTGATCGTCTCTTGGTTTATCTTCAAGTCTCGAGCGTGCAGTTTAAAGTGGTCCGTCGCATTTTTCACTTCTATGTCGATCGCCACCTATGTACAAAAAAAAGCAATAAATCAAACATATCATTTTGGCATTGTTAGCCATCCGAATCTCCCCCCCTGATAACATTGTTGATCAAATAATTCGCTTTTAAAATTTGCATAAATTAAATGCCTAAACTTGTGATAACCCGAAAAATGAAGTCGACTATGTCGAAGCTAGGTAGGGAAATCCAAATAACTTGTTTGCACAAATTCAGAAGATTATTAATATAGAATTTTGTCATCTGAACAATCTTCAGTTGATTTGAGACTATTGGTTACCTTTCCGCTAAAATCGCATTCGTTGATGGCCCAGGTGATGTAGTAATGGGTCGGGGTGACTTCCCTGGCGAGGCGTCTGTGGTGCGAAGACGCCGAAGATAAAAATATCAGGACGACGAAGACGAGTGGAGAAGATATTCGGGCCATGACTGAACCCTTAAGCCGGCGGCAGTTGCGAGATCCGACGCTTAAGAGACTCGCACGCCCCACCTTGAGGACCCCCAATAGTGGGAGAAAATGAGGGCGGCTTTTATTTTATAATAAACAAATAATTCAATAATTAACTTTATTAAAATATAGGAATACAATTTAAGCCTTAATATAATTCATCATCCAAGTTTCAGATTCGTTTTGGTTCTTTATCATCCAGGCGACGTTCTTTTTGGCCATTTCCATTAATGGATTCGTCTTTTCTCTTACGGGTGAATGCATTTCTATCAACTGCTGGAACTAGAAAATAAAGTTAAAACAATGTTCGATGTAGGAATTGATGATTGGAGGATCTGCTAATTTGAATTGGCCCCGTGATGGAAAACTGATTTATTGTGAACCTCTAAGCCGGATGAGCCTAAAGCAAACCATGCCCCCAACGTTCTACCAGTCTCCCATCACCTCCCCTACCCTCCTGGAACTTCCTCCCACCTTCATCCACACTCATCCAACATCCCACCACCCTCCTATCACCTTCCCTACCCTCCTGGACCTTTCTCCCACTTCGCCCACCTTCCCCAACATTCCGCAATTCTTCCATCACCTCCCCTACTCTTCTGGATCCAGGACCATAGGACAACAAGAAGCTATAATCGTGGCTAAGGGAAGAAAAACGATCAGCCTGAAGCTACCCTTTGTTCAAGCTATAGTCTCAATCATAATATGTCACGGGGACTAGTGTTCGCTGCCTTTCCAATGGCACGATAGACCCCATGGAAAGCTGATCACTAGCAAGGCAAGAAACTCTATGGTAGGTAAACAAGCCTCAGGATGCCCTTTTCAAATTAATTATCCACCGATCACCATTTTTGAATTACTTTGTCCAATCGTTCCGGACTATTGACTTGAGTAGCGAGCTCGTCTA
This sequence comes from Orius laevigatus, assembly GCA_018703685.1. Lineage (NCBI taxonomy): Eukaryota > Metazoa > Arthropoda > Insecta > Hemiptera > Anthocoridae > Orius > Orius laevigatus. The sequence continues at coordinate 87,849 of JAGWEN010000117.1, forward strand.
AAAACATATCCCATATTCTGATTCTGAAAAAGAAAAGGTTTGAATTAGCACTTTTTTGTCCTAATCGACATCGAATAGTCAACCCGCAATACATATCGATTCTGCGGGCATGTAGTGATTGAAAAATTTCCTCCAAACTTACAAAAGCGCCTTCTTTTCTATAAAATAATCGATTATAAAGTCGGTATGTAGTTCTGCCATCGACTTTATGGCCAAAATCTTCGCATTTTCCGAAATTTCGTTTGTCCTCAAGATGTAATCGAGGTATCTAAAATAAAATGAGTCAATTTATCACCAAAGAAATGCACCTAACTCTTCCAAAATATTTGAATCTTCAGTACAGGCGAGAGCATATAAAATTTCCATCTTCTTATTTTCATCCACGTTGTTCAACCTTTCATAGACCATCTTCCATGTGTTGGCATCTCCTTTGGAAATTCCATAGCAAAGAACGTATCTCATGTCCTCAAAGCTAAGACAAAAATTAAACCTTAAAAAATCAAAAAGTTTCTTACTTTTTAAAATCGTCCTTCCATTGATCGAATGTCTTCATTGCCGAACAATTCTGGGCCCCAACTTTACAAGCCAGATACATCATTTGAGGCGACACGACTGTTTCTGGGATGTCAGAGAGCATCCTTTTCAAGAATTCCTTTTCAAAAAATTAATAAAACGTTCGAAAATATTCTTACTTTGTAAACAGGATCGAGTCCAGTGCCTTCCAAATAAGAAAGCATTCTGGAAGCAGAAATCGAAAATGCAGCCCAAGGCAATGGTGACGTTTCGTTTTTCAGTAACGAAACAGCATTTAGGGACATCGGCCCCAATCCAAGTGCCCAAATATCTGAAAGCATGATCGCTCTATCCGTGGCACTAAGATCAGAAAGTTTCAGTTTCAAAAGCTCGACGTTTTCCTCATCATAATGAACCCTCGCAAATGCTAAAATGAACTGTTTAATAACTCCAAGATAAGAAACTCACTCGATCCTTGTAAATTGAAGAGAATCCATTTGTCGGAGGGGACCAGATCCTTTATGGTCAAGTTAGGCTGCCTAGGATCCAGCCATAGCCATGATACTGTCCCATTTGCCCCCTCATATGTATAGCTCAAAGGGATAAACCATGTCGTATCGTCTTCACTCATACTCCTCTAAAAATCAGTACGAAGGCTCAAAAATAGAGGGAAATATTTGTCACCCAACGTTTGAGATGTGTTTGGACTAGTTTGGTGGTGATCATATCAAAAGCCCCCACTCATACACCTTGATCACAAGAAAGAAAGGGAGTTAAAAGGTCAAAAGTTTCAGTTTTTCAACCATATCTCGAGAAATATGCATCCTAGCGACATGATCACCTAGTTAAAAATTAAAGCTGACAAAATTTTCTATAAAATTTATTAATAACATTTTTGTCTTTTTGGATAGTCTTTTTAGATGTCCGATTTTCAAGATCAGATATCTCGAAAACGGATCCACGTAATGACAAAAGTGATTTAAGCATTTTTGTATAGAATTTTGTCAGCTTTAATTTTTAACTAGGTGGTCATGTCGCTTAGGCTCATATTTTTCGAGATATGATCGAAAAACTGAACATTTTGACATTAAACCTTCTCCCCCTTCTTGAGCTCAGGGTTTAGGGAATAGGGAATAAAATCCAAACACATTTAAGCAAACTTGCCAAACATTTCCTCTATCTACTATATTTTACCTGAGTTAGTGTTATTTCTCCAAGTTCATAGTTGCGGGTTACATTGACCAAAGGATATCCAGGAGCGTTTACCCATGATTCCATTATTTCCTCCAAGTTTACGTCGTCTGGGAATGTAACGCCTGCTTTGAGGGCAGCATCTTCTAGCTCTTCCCACAGCGATTCGTGAGAAGCCAACGAAAAACTATTTCTTTTTAAGTAATTTCTGATTCCTTCTTTGAAAACTGCCTCTCCAAGTGTGAAATTTAACATCCTCAATATCAAAGAGCCTTTTTGGTATGAGATATGATCATAAAAGCATTCTAGATGATTCTTAGTTCTTAAAGGATGTCCGTAATGGATGTCTTTTCGCATCACCATTTCTCGGTTATTTATCCAGTACCTCTGTATAAGTACAGGATAAACTTTTTCAAAGGGCATTGTTTCAAAATAAGACGCAAATCCTTCTTTGAGCCATAGATCTCGCCAGTAGTCGATGGAGACCAAGTTGCCAAAATATGTATGCGCCAGTTCATGTCCTATTAAGGTGTCCATCTTAAATTCTGAGATTTCATCTTTCCCTTCAGTGAGAATGTCAGTATTGTAGCTGACGATCCCCCATTTCTCCAATCCTCCTACTACATAATCTTCAATTGCTATAAAGTCATGTTTCGGTATAGGATCTTCGATCCTGAAATCCAAATTTTTGTCAGAACAATCAAATCAATCAAAAATCAAAATTACCCTGTGTAGTTTTCCAAAAATGAAAGGACCTCAGCAGTCCTCTTGAGGGACAAATTTCCGTATTTGATGTGCTTAGGATTAGCCCAAAGTCTAATCTTCTTCTTGTTCATTTCGGTCTCGATTTTATCGAATTCGCTTACATGGATTCCTATCAAATAAGTCGACATTTTGGGTGTCGTTTGAAACGTATCGAGGATCCAATTTTCGTCCAAATTTCTAAAAAATTGTTTTCATTTTTTAATGCTGCACGACTTGAATGCCCGGTAACGTCCACAATTTTTGTTTGATTTTATCGATATTTATGCCATAAATATTAAAAAAACCGAAAAATTGTAGAATTTACAGGCAGTGTTTAGCCAGTATTGAAAATTATAGGAACATTACGATGGGACGGATGTGTTGATGGGCATGTTGGAAATGGCTGTGAGGTTTTTGTGATGGGCTATTGATATGGTGAAGTTTGCCTTGAGGCCTGGCTCGTCGAAACATGGGAAAGCAGTGCGAGCGAATTTTGGTTCCAAAGATGTGGATGCTAGCCATCTGTAAAGAAAGGATTATGGGTTCTGCTTTTGATCATCGACTACTTCTTTTGGTTGTTCTCGGTGTATCTCTGGCAGAAGAAACCAGAAGTCATTTTGGAATTCATGGTTCCCTTAAATGCCATACTAAGCCTGTATTTAGATCCGACCTTCAGGGGTTCATTCGCAGACAATGTGAGCTTCTTTCCTTTGTTGGGATTTTTGTGCCCCTCGCATGCTGATTCGGTTTCGAGCCTCTCTTCCACCTTCACATCCTAAACGAAAATTTTACATCGATTTTTTTCCCCTTGAACTCACGTTTAAAAAAATTCCGCCCTTTTCTGAAGCCAATTTTTCAATTTTGATGGAGTTTCGTTCTACTTCCAGATTTCCAGCGTGGAGTTCGAAGTGATCCGTGGAATTTTTGATGTCGATATCAATCTCGACCTGTTCGAAAAAACGTTATTCTTGGGATATAGGCAATAGAAAAATTTAAAATTTGGTATGGAGGAGGAACCACTTAACTCAAACTTTCTCAAAAAGTCGGGACTCTACAGGCTTTACCACAACCCCCTTACTTCCCCTGCATTCAACCACCATCACCCACAACCCCTACCTCCCACAATTCTCTCCAACCTCACCCTCCTTCATCACTGGCCTCCCCAACCTCCACTCAACTCCTCGTGGGCTCCTCCACCCCCAATGAAATAGTACGTTTTTGGCCTCATTTTGAGCGCAATTTTGCAAAATAGAAGCAACTAAGAACTGATTCTGAGCCCTTTTCCACGAAAACGCATCTTTTTTTATATCATTTTCATACCCTTCCGCTAAATTCGCATTCGTCGATGGCCCACATGATGCTGTAGTGGCTCGGCGTGACTTCCCTCGCCAGGAGACTCTCATCCGTCAAAACCGAAGAGAAAAACGTCAAACTACACAACAGCTTCCACCACATTAGTCCCATTTTCTCAGACTGCACGCTCCTTTCCTTCTTTTAGACATTTATACCCATTCGAAGCCTCAAAAAACGTCTTTTTTAACGACCATTTTACAACCTTAATCCATTTTTATCAGGAAAAAACGTTTTTAACAAGAAATTTGGCTGTAACAATATTTTATTATGCATTATAATTTTTTTTATGACTTTTATATCACAATTAATGTCCCATAGCAAATTAATCTTACAACTTAAAAAAAAAATGCTTATTTATAAATGCACCAGATATGTCGTTGTTTTAAGTTTTAGGCCCACTACATATCGTGGTTTTGAGAAAAAAGGGAAGTGAGGCTTCAGTGCCAGGGAAATTTCAATTTCATGAACGTTTTATGCTCATAATTTCCATAATTTTTGACCAATTTTAGTGTGATATCGAGGGAGTTCAAACGCTTTTGTGATGCCTCGCCCTCACTCCAGAAAGCCCAAAAACAACGATTTTTTGGGGGAAAAAAATCAAAACTTGACAACGGTTATATAAGAGATTTTTGAAACATTTTATAAACTTGGTTCTTGAAGTCCCCATTGCCTCATCCCCCTGGGATCACTCCAGGCGTTCAAAACCTTCCAAGCACTGGAGCCTCTTTAAACCACCAGAATCCATAGCCTATCACAAGTTCTTCATTAAGGGCCTCTAACGCTAAAACTGAAAAGAAACGCTTATTTCAATCTGACCCTGAAATTTACTGTTTAAGATGCAAATATAAGCGTTCTTCTTGTTATTTCAAGCCTTCCAGGGTCCATTGAATCTCAAGATCGAAATTCCTCTTTATTCCCTTCTCGTTTATACATTGTGCTTCAACAATCTACTTCTAACAACAATAAAATTACTAAAACTTAAACTACAACGAATTTATAGATTTAAAACAGGAATCAAATAAGCTATTTGAGTACATTTTATTCTATTAAGCCTATAACAATTTAAAATTCGCCTTAAATAAAAAATTTCTTTTTAGGCAATAACAGGAAGATAAGGCAATACAATGATGGCACACATATCAAAGGCTATTTACACGTGGCAGATAGAAATCGGGATCTTTTGTTTGATATTGAGAAAAGTTCTCTTCGTTGCCGTATCGACCACTTGGAATTGCTTATTTTACATTTTTTCGATTAATTTTATACATCAAATTTGAGATATTTTGTGCTTGAGGAAATATTGAAAAAGACGTGGATGTGCTCACACAAATACATTGAAAGCATAATTTACAGGATTTCAAGAGGAGGAGAAAGAAGGGTTCGTTTTTATTGTATTTTGAATTATTGTCCACGATTTTTTGATGAAAGTTGTGTTTGTCGGGATGGATGATTTGGGTTTGAAATCCGCGGGAATAAAATTTTGTTTTTTTGATTTTAGTCGTAGTTTTCTGATTCTTGTTGAACGAGCTTGAACCTCCGAGGGCTCTTGACGCATGGGCTGCACGGGGAACCGCAGAACGAGTCGACGAATCGCCCTTTCGTCTGAAGGAACCGTTTGATGTAGCGAGAGATGAGCGTTGTTGGCCTCTCTTGCCATTCGTCCAGCACCTCTTTCGGACTGTGAATCTGAAAAGGGATGACATCACTTTCCATGAGATATGCAAACCTCAGTAATTACGGCTAGTGTCCGACAATGGGCAGTCCCAAATTGGCACTTTTCTTCAGTTTTAGACCTCTAGCTCCAAAACTATGGGTTTTAGCGACGTAACCACTTAGTACGAAATGAAAGATTATTAAATTACACATCTGATAAGCATTTAGTAATCAATATTGGTCCAGCCGTTCACGAGATATCGATGATCAAGTGGTTACGTCGCTAAAACCCATAGTTTTGGAGCTAGAGTTCTAAAACTCAAGAAAAGTGACATTTCGGGGCGGACGAAGCTGGGAAAGGATGCAAACTTGGACTTTGAACTATCTAATGGTCCAAAACAAGATCGTATGCATGCTAGACCACTTTTTAAAAAATCATGTTATGCTAAAAGGCCTCAGGAACACCTACTGAAGACGTGAAGTCTGCCTAATTAGATAGATCTTCCCTTGACCTTCATAGCTGCGACTTCTATGTCTAATATGAACGAATGAGAAGGCGGCAATACCTGATCTCCTTTCAGTCTGTCAACAATGGTGACACATATGACGGCGCTTTTGATCCCTGCATGATGCGTAAGAGCGGCAAAAGCCAAAGATTCCATTTCCATATTCACAACTCCTGACTTCTGCACTTTGTCCAAATACGCCATCTTCTCCGCCTCTGTGAAGTCGCAGAACGCACCGTCTAATCTTCCTTGTCCTAAAAACAAATTTCCTAAAAATTCTCGACTTGGCAAGAGACAAACCTTCATAGAAGTCAGTGGTGCAAAGCGTCTTCCCGGTCACCACCTCGTAAGGGTCTTCGTTCGAATGAAGAGCTTTTAATTCACGGACGAGCTTTTTGTCGAGAAGGGCCGGCCTTTGGACGATTTTACCGAGCACGGGCTGTAAATAAAATTTGAATAAGAATGAAAGATTAGGCGGACTTACTAGTTCAAAGTAGGGCTTCATCATCCCGTCCACGGCTTGCTCGGAAATGACAACGGTACCACCCTCAAGTCCGATACCTCCGCTAGTCCCGAGCCTGAAAAAAATCGGATCCTTCACCCTCGCATGATACATCAATTTGATGATCTCGTGCAGTAAAATTCCGATCGAAGGAATACCCATTCCGTGCTAGAAAAAAAATTCAAAACTACAAAAAAACGATTCATTTATTACTTACGCTGACTGACAAAACAGGTCCAACTTTGTACATAGAATAACGATACGAGAACTGACTTATATCTTGAAGCATCGTCCCCGCTGGAAGCTTATGACCGATTTCTCCCATCATATAATACGCGAACTGTTCCATCCTTTTCGGCGTACCTCCCATGCAGACGAACTAAAAACGAATTTTCGCTCCTCATTTAAAAAAGCTTCTTACCTTCACATCACCGAACATTTCGACTAGATCGTGAGATCCGCTTCCTAGAGCCAAATGGTATAGGATATCCTGATCCATTAGCTCGATATGAGGGTTCCGGAGCCTGACGGTTCCATTATCGTATCTTTAAACATTTAAAAATAGAACAAAGCGTGAATAGAAAGAATCTTACTGCTTAGAAACGTTTTGACAACTACATTCATCGAGATATTCCTTATTTTGATCCATAACGGCATGAAGGCTAGTGCCCGACTAACGTTTTTTTAGTCATGTAGGTCTTCCCCCGTCATGACATAATTTCTCTAATTTTTTTTTCTTCTATTCAAGGCCAGAGTGATAGTTCTATCAGATCTAGATTAATAAATACGCGTTCTTTATTTTGCTTGATGAAAGCTTATTTACTCCCAAAATGCAGGATAAACCGAATCTGTGGCACCATTTTGAAAAACCCTTTTAATATTCAAGTAGGCCATTGAGTCGAGATTTGTAGAGATTCGTAGAATTCTGACTTTCTAGGTATTGATATCTTATCTACGGTGGACACATCCAATTGAAAATTGGTCGATTCTACGAATCCAGTGAAGGATCGACACTTATGGGAATTCAAGAGTGCTCATTGGATTTGAATTAAATTATTGATTAAAAAAATGTTTATGAGGAAGTTTTGGGTTTCCATTCATAGAATCGAATGCTACTAGACTAGAAACGGGGTCACAAAATTCCAAACAATAGATTGTAACGCATGAGAGATGTTGTATGTATACTGGGTGAGGAAATGGCCTGCTAGCTTGGCCTTCTATTCACCCGGGAGTGACTGTCTTAATTCCTATTTGACGAGCAGTGGCTTCCTATTGGCCTAGGAGTTACAGGCATCCTATTGGCCCAATCGTTTTAGCGACCGCAGCCACAATAGGGCATTTCGAGAATAAATCGCGATTTAGGCTATCATCCTTGATGATACCAAACCCATTTCTGGCTGTCTAGTGTCTACTGGCTAGACAAAATAGGAAAGTCCGAGCAGGCCCACTTTCTCAGATTTTAAAGCCCAAACACGAAATATTTTGATTTGTGATGTTTTCTTTTCGTGATCCCCAGAGCGTCTTGATCTTGAAGAGGCCTCTATGTTACACTGATTACAATAGCTTCCTCCTACAATACCTTGGACAAAGAAAGTCTATTCCCCCATATTGTCAAACAAGGCCTTCAAAAAATGCGTTCTGGTGCTAATATATTCTATTTGCATTGTATACCTTGTTTCTTGACGGAATCCATTCTGGCTCTCGTTTTCAGTCTGACTTTTTATTAAATCGTTCATGCCTCGATCTTAGCCTTTCTAAGTTCAATATCTGACTGCATTCTTTGTTCTATTCTGAGGTAGGGGGGACTTGAAATCCAAGGAGGATTAGACATTTAAAAAAGTCTTCCGTATAAAAAATTCTCTCCTCTTCTCCAAGTAGGTACCCAAAGAATAAAATCTCGTTTTTCAAGAGAAAATAAAACATAAACCCCAGGGTAATCTATTCACCACACCGAGATTCTAAAAAGTATGTAATTCTTTAACCTAGATTAAGTCTATAATATGGTTTGGGTAGTTTGGTTTGGTTGGTTTGGGAAAATCACGTTTTTATATATGGGACCAGCTTTATTGTGGAAACAAGTTAGCGCAAAATTTAAGGTCGGATTGGTTGATTGGTTTGGGCTGTAGCCCTGTCAGACAGAAGAAGATGAAGAAGAACATTGAAACAGTGAAAAACCTTGTTTTACAGGTTATATATCTCGGCTTCCTGTTCACCGATTGACTTGAAATTTTCAGGGATTTCAATCAGTCCACAGGGAGCCCGAAAAACGTCACGTCGTTTAGGGAGGGGCGGAACGCTGCCGCATTCTTAGACCAGATTTACAGTAACTCTTTACCACACACAGGTGGCCAGGTGCAGCAAAGTGACTATTTACGACACACAGGCAAACGAGTAGAGACTCAACTCAAAAAGGAAATCGCCATTTCTTTGCTCAGTGTGGATTGATCAACTTGAAAGGGACAGCTCAATGAAAAATCCCTGAAGATACAACCTGTTGGTTCCCCAGGACTTCATTTTCGAGCCAAACTTCCATTCGAAAATCAATTTTAAGCTATAGAATCGAAACTCAAAGGTTCACTAAAAGTAAGTAGATGAAACACCCCAATTACCTGGTCAGCTTCAAAATAATTTTTTGCTCATCTGTTCCTTCTTCATACATCCAGCAGCAGTTTTCACACAATTCGCCCATTTCGATCGATTATCGATTAGTGGTAATGAAGTCCCCGTCTTCTAGTTTTATACATTGATGATTGAGGAGGGGTATGAAATTTTCGTCGATGGGAGGGATAACAATCGTATTCTTATCTTCTTGCTGACCCAACGTTTGAGGTCCCATTATCGGCTTAAGAAGTCTAGCAGTAATTTAGATATCCCTTTATTATCATTTATCAGTCAATGAGATGCGTTTTATAAATAGAACTATGCCTAATATGCATGACTAATACTCTATTATCTAGACTCGGTAGCGTTCCGCCCCGCCATGTACCCCGAAAGCATTGGCAAAAAACCATCATTTGGCAACCTCTCGGTAATCTAATGATCGCTCCACTTTGGACTGTATCAAGTTTGAGTGCAAAATTGGCCATTGTCGAAAAAGTTTGTAATGAATTTTCATCGGATGAAGCATCCTCATTGTCGAGGAATGACATTTCCTGGAACTGTCACACTGATATGTATAACAATGTTGATGACTTGAAATTTGTTTTAAATTAAAGTTTTAAAAAATTATTCATTTACCTACAATTTACAGGGTCGATTATTTATAAATTTTTGAGATGAAAGTTATAAACTTACAAGAACTCGTCGGTTTCTTCGTCGGCTCCGTTTGAGACTTTGCGGGTCAGCATTTTTCGGAGGGTGTGGTTGAGGGTTTTCTGTTGAGTCCGGGTGAACGCGGAAGGGAAGACGGGAAAGAAACAAAAAACGGCTGAGCGAGATCGAAAAGACGGAAAGGGTCGAAATTCGATAAACGGCGATTCTCGTGCGAGTGGGAACGGGGGCGCTTCGAGGAACTCGGGGTGTGTTTCTTGGGTCGAACAGCCCTTCGGAACGGACATGCGCCCCCGCCCTTCCGACACTCGTTGAGCAAATAGGAAAGCAAAAACGAATTATCAGCGAGCAGCTGTCCACCGACATTTTTCACCTGGCTCTTTCAACATCCGAATCTTCATAGACCCAATGAAATTTCCCTTCCTTTATTGCGGATTAGGAAAGGAACCCATTTCGTTACAGATTTTGCTTGATAATTTGGGGTGCCTATATGCAGAATGTGAACTACCTATCTCATGAAAATAAAGTCGACTTTTACAGATTTTCTGTTAAAAAGATCAAAATTCAAACTAAGATTTTTTTCTGTTTAAAAAGCCAAAATCAATGCACCCAGGTCTGAATCACCACCCCACATTCTCCATCCAATCGCCTAGCACTCTGGCCATCGAATCACCTTCCATAACGAACCCCAAACCCCCACAATCATTCTCAGATAACATACAACTCGCCATTTTATCTGCCTCTTACGATCCCCCCCCCCAACTGGCTATCACAATCGCCCTCCAACTAGCCTGGATCACCATCCCTTCTATCTCTCCCAATCTTCGCCCAACTGGTCATCTAAATAGGTAAAACTTCCACCCCTTTCTGGGAGAGATAGTTGGCGGTGATTTGAGGTTCTTTAGGGTGATTGTAATGGCTAGTTTGGGGACCGAGGCGGATCCAGGAATTTGTCCCCGGGGGGGGGACCACTAAAAATCAAGCTCTAAAAAAAAGTTTTAAACTTATTCTCTGAAAGGCTCTTGAAACGGTAATTTTGAAGTTTTTGACGAAAAATTGCCTCTTAAAATGTTGATTTTGAAGTTTTAAAAGAAAATGATCTCTTAAAACGTTAAGTTTGAGGTTTTTGCCGAAAAATAATTATCTCTTAAAAGTTGATTTTGAGGTTTTTGATGAAAGATTGGTTCTCAAATAATGTAAATTTTAAGGTTTTTGACGAAAGAGAACCTTAAAACGTTGATTTACAGGTTTTTGACGAAAAACTGTCTCCTAAAACGTTGATTTTGATGTTTTTCAAACGAAAATTAGCTCTTAAAACGTTGATTTTGAGGATTTTTGACTTTAAAGCTTAATTTTAAAGTTAATTTTAAAGCTTATGACGAAAAAATGTCTCTTAAAACCTTGAATTTGAGGTTTTTGAGGAAAAATTTGGCTTTGTAAATTTTGATTTTAAGGTTTTTGACGAAAATTTGGCTCTTAAAACCCTGATTTTGAAGTTTTTGATGAAAAAGTCGCTCTTAAAATGTTCACATTGACGAGTTTTTTGACGAATAATTGGTTTTAATTTGTTAATTTTGCCTTTTATTAATTTTTTGCTTGGTTAATTCTTTTATAAAATTGCCTTCATTAACGTGAATTTTGGGGATTTCGTGTTCTTTCTTTCTTTTCCTTCCCTCTCTCTCTCTCTCCCTCTTTTTTTGGGCCACGAGGGGGGGGGGAAATCCACCGATCGCTGGATACGCCCCTGCCCCCAACTGGCTATCACAATCACCCTCCAACTAGCCTGGATCACCATCCCTTCTATCTCTCCCAATCTTCGCCCAACTGGTCGTCTAAATAGGTAAAACTTCCACTTCCCCCTTTCTGGGAGAGATAGTTGGCGGTGATTTGAGGTTCTTAAGGGTGATTGTGGTGGCTAGTTTGGGGAGGGGTGATAAGGGCCATTAGGGGGGATGCGCGGTGGTTGGAAGAGATTGTTAGGGTTGTTTGGTGGTGATTGGAGGTTCTATTTGGGATGAATAGAGTGGCTAGTTTGGGGGAGGGTGTGATTGGGAGTTCCATCCCCTGTTTTCCAACTATGTAGCCACCCCAAGTTGAAATCACCACCAACTGTATTCTCTCCTAATCACCCTCCTCCTTTATCTTTAACCATTTGGGCATCGCAATCACCCCAAAAAGACCCCCCCCCTTTTTCCTAATCCCATCTTTCCTAATCACTCCCCTCCCTTCTCCCTTTTATATCTTTCATCTTTGTGAAGATGCTAAAAAACTTTCACATTTTCGTCACGTTTTCCCGCGTTTATATAACAGCGGCAGATGTCGGAACTAAAAGAAACGTAAACAGCTGATAAACATGCCTTTGTGTTCAGGACTCAGGTTCATCTTAGATTTAATTTTACCTCAACCCTTCGAATCTTTCTAATTTAAAAATAAATTCTTCCATCAAAAAATCATTCGGGAAAGAAAAGTTCGACCCGGAGGAGAGCAGAGATCTGGTGGCAAGTATTTTTAAAAATTGATCCGTCACTTCCTCCTAAGGACAAAGGCGCGTTTCCAAGGTGACTATTTACTCCCCGTCCAAAATGTTGACCGAAGAAAGAAACGTCGAGTTGAAAATGAAAAAAGAGAAAACAATTTTGGAAAAATACGACGTCCCCATCGACAGATTAGACTTCGCTTATGTTCAAGAATGCGAGAATGTCAAAGAGATCGAAAAAATTGTCAAAATCCTCAGGTTCGTCCTGAACTTCCTCCTCGGTCACATTTTGCTACTTCCTCACTCAAGTAACAAACCCTTTTAACTTCCTCAATTTTCAGGTCGAAAGAAGAAGGCTACTTCCCCGATTTGCTCAAAAAAGCTGAAGAAAAGTTGAAATTGATAGATCCGAACAACCGGTTGCTTCGAGTTGACACTCCCATTATAACCAAAGATATTCTGAGCAAAGAAGAATGGAAACCTATAGCAGAAGATCTTGAGGTACGTCCATATTTTGCGAATTTTAAAAAAAATCTATTTTGATTGAAGGATTGGAACCGTAACATATCAAAGAAAGAGATGGTGATGAACAACGCTTCAAAATCAATCCAAGCTTATCCAGAAGTTAGAAAATCGAGTGTCGGACTTCAGAAAAACATTGTAAGTATGCTCGCTGATAGGTCAGTTACTATCCATCTGCTCAAAATTACCTTGGAAAAACGAGCTATTTTTCCTAGAAAATTCCTTCAATTGCTTTTGGAATTAAAATTACCATATATTTCTTGTAAGAACCATCTACTTTCCTGGGAAACTCAGGCCTTTGCCTAAGTTTGGAAGTTATGCTGATATTCCTGGGAAATTGGTTCGATTGCTATGAAAATATTGACATTTTTCCTGGAAATTTCATCAAGCACTACTTTGAACTCACCCCTCTCCACTCTTCCATCACCTCTCCTACTCTCCACGACCTCCCCCCACTCTCCCATCACCTCTTCTACCCTCACCCATAGTCTCTTCTTCCCTCTTGGACCAAATCCTCACCTCTTCCATCACTTTTCCTGCCCTCCTCTACCCTTCTCCACTCTCCCATAGCCTCTCCTATTCCCTCCACCCTCCCCCCACTGTCCTATCACCTCTCCTACCCGTCCACTTCCCCATCATCGCTTCTACCCTCCTTGGCCCTTCCCCCACTCTCCCATTATCTCTTGTACCCTCTATTGCTATTCTGAGCAAGTCCTCGAAATTTTTTCCTGAGAAAAGTACTCGTTTTTCCTGGAAATTTCATCAAGTGCTACTTTTAACTCACCCCTCTCGACTCTTCCATCACCTCTCCTACTCTCTACGACCTCCCCCCACTCTCCCATCACCTCTTCTACCCTCACCCATAGTCTCTTCTACTCTCTTAGACCAAATCCTATCCTCTTCCATCACTTTTCCTGCCCTCCTCGACCCTTCTCCACTCTCCCATAACCTCTCCTATTCCCTCGACCCTCCCCCCACTGTACTATCCACCTCTCCTACCCTCCTCCCACTTCCCCATCATCTCTTCTACCCTCCTTCGCCCTTCTCTCCCATTATCTCTTGTACCCTCTATTGCTATTCTGGTCAAGTGCTCGAAATTTGATTTTTCCTGAGAAAAGTACTCGTTTTTCCTGGAAATTGTGCTGGTAATTGTCATTTGTTTCCAGATGGAAGATCGAATGAAAGGGGGATCGAAGCCGAAAAAGATCAGCGCTTTCGACTACGCATCCTGGGACAAATTCGACGCAGACGTTGAATGCACCAAAATCGACCTCGAAGACAAAAAGAAAGAAGCGGAAAAAGAAGAAAAAGCCGTCGAAAACAAAGTGAAGAAAAAACCCGACTACGATGACCTCATTCAGAAAGCATTAGAAGATATCGAAGGAACTTTCGGTTCGTCGCTAACCCTCAAGTTTTACCATTTCATCGACTTCTTTTTCAGAAAACATGACACAGGAAGAGAAAGAAATCTTGGCCCTCAAAGAAAAAGATATAGGAAACGAATACTACAAAGTGAATTCATTGAACGATGCTTTACGGCATTACACTCGAAGTATTCATATCAACCCAACCTGCACAGGATACAACAATCGAGCTGCTACATGTAATTTGTTCAAAATAGCAAAATCTGTTTTTAAAATATTATTTCTTTTAGATCTGAAATTATTTAAATTTAATAGAGCTCTAGAAGATTTGGACAAAGCTCTCTCATTCAATCCTAACGACGTCAAAGCGCTCTATAGACGAGCGGTTACGCTTCAGCATAAAAATAAATTTCAAGAGGTATTTTCAAGAAAAATGCTCGTTTTTTGCCAAAAATTTGGGACAGTTTGACTTGATTTTTGCGGGAAAATTTGTTTTTCCAGGAATTATTGATAATTTCTTGGATAAAATACACCTTTTAGAGATTTTTTATTAGAAATTGACATTAATTTGTAGGAAATTTGGTTATTTTGAGAAGTAGGTAAGGAACAGATTTCCCGGGAAAAGACTCTTGTTTTTTGCCAAAAATTTGGGACAGTTTGACTTGATTTTTGCGGGAAAATTAGTTTTTCCAGGAATTATTGATAATTTCTTGGATAAAATACACCTTTTAGAGATTTTTATTAGAAATTGACATTAATTTTTAGGAAATTTGGTCATTTTGAGAAGTAGGTAAGGAACAGATTTCCCGGGAAAAAGCTTTTTTCCGTGCTCGACACGAGATATAGGACTCTTTCCCGGAAATTGCTGATACATTTCGATCGTTTGCTAGAATTATGGGTATTTTTCTCGGATAAAATATCTTTTTAGAGATTTTTGTTGAAAACTATACGTGATTTCCAGGAATTGTGGTCGTTTTGAATTAGTCAGCATTCCTGGAAAAAATTCTTTTTTCCCTGGAAAACGGTTCATTTTCTCAGGAAATCTATCATTTCTAGGTTTTTATTTTTCAATACTTGTCGGTAGCTAGTTGTCCTTAGAAAATTCTTAGAAAAAATCCTTTTTTCCCGGGATAACGGTTCCTTTTCTCGGGAAACTTATCATTCCTAGAATTTTTGTTTCAACTTGCCGGTAGCTAGGTTCCCCGAGAAAAGTTTTAGGGCAAAAATCCTTTTTCCCTTAGGAAAAAATTTTTCCCCTAAAAAAATGGCGTTTTTCCGAGAAAAACTGGTAGTTAAACCATCTTTTTAGTTTAAAAAAACCTCTTGAAATTCTTAGGAATGTCTGGGAAAAGAAGCCTCGCTTTTCCAGGAAACAAATATTTCTCAGAACCCTGGAAACGAATTCATTTTGATGGCACAGACCAAAATTCCCTTGAAAAAACTTCTTTTTTTCCCTGCGAAATGTGGTTATTTTGTATCAGTTTGTTTGCATTTTACCAATATTTCCGGGAAAAGCATATTGTTTTTCTTGGAAAAACTGGAAGTTTCTCAAATTGCTCATTTTAATCTATTAAAATTTTTCCAGGCTTTCACTGATGCCCGGAAAGCTTTGATGTTAAACCCTCAAAATTTGGCTGCTTATCTTCTCACCGAACAGCTTCGTGAGAGTTGTTCATCTTTACCTAAAAAATACTTGTAAGAATTTTTCTAAATTTAGGAATTTTTACTAATTTTTTATTATATTCTAGGATTAAAATAACGGATAAAGATCATCCTGATGAGAATAAAATAAAAAGTGTCACGTTTGGTGAAATGTCAAATGATTATAAAGACGTTAATTTTGTGGAGGTGAATGACTGGGGATTGCCAAAAGTGATGTGTAACTGCAATGGTAAGTATTCTTCCGATCCAGGCTTCGTGCAGGAAAAAAGGCGACAGCTAAGACTAGAGCAGCCTCCCAAGAAGCAACCTGAAGTGGAAAAGAAGAAGATTGAAATTGTCGAACTTGAAAAAATCGAAGAAGAAAAACCAGAGGAGAAACACCACGTTTGCATCGTTGAAGACAAACGTCCGAAACTTAAAAATGTCGAAAACAACCCGAAACCGCCTCCGGAGCCCAAAAAGTTGAAAATCGTCTCCTTTTCAAATAAAGCCAAAACCGAAAACGAAAACAAAAGCATCTCCGATTCCGAAAGCAACCAAAAAATCGAGAAAAACATCAAAAATGATAAAACTGCGAAAAATATTCATTTGCAAGAATTCGATGGTGACCACGTCAAAGAAAATGATGACATTGAAATAGAACGTTTATCAAATTTGGAAATCGTCGAGATTTTCAAGTCTAAAAATTTAGCCAAACTTGAAAAGGTTTTACGATCTTTAAGCCCAAATAAGATAGCCTCAGGTATGAAATTTTTATAGTTTGAACCTAGGAACTTGTATCTCCTAAAGGCCCCGGACGAATTTTCGCTCTATAATTTTTTAGGGTCTTTTATATCTAAAAAGAAACCTACTCACCAAATTTTAGGGTCGTAGGGTGCCCCTAGGGTCAGTTATAACAGAAAACGTGATAAAGCGAAGTTTTGTCACTATTTATTTTTTCTCGGACGAAGAAATCAAATAAAATTTTTTGTGAAGTCGAAAATTACTTAAAAACATGTCAGAAACAACTCAAATTTTTTTGGTCTGGATCATAAAATTATTGAGACCAGTTTTGGACGTTTTTATGCGAAAAACCAGAGTGCGAATTTCACATTTTCTATTAAAAACGGTAGTTAAAAAAATCGTGACACATTTATTTCAACAGGAAACGTGTATTTTTATGTTAGAAACACCATCAATTTTTTTCAGAATTTTAAAATTGGTGGATCGAGTCCGTTTTCAAAGAAAACCACACATGATTTTTGTAACGATTAACTTTAAACGTCCATAACTTCCTTAATTCTTAACCGATTTACTCGTTCAATACACCGTTAGAAAGCTATTTTAAAGGGCTATCAAAGTTGTTTTAATAAAAATAGTTCTCAGTAGACTCCTTCACCTACAAAAATCGACTGGAAGTTGACCAACCCAAGAAAAAATTTCTATTTTTTATTTGCTTCAAAATGTGGTTCCCAACGTTTTTTGGTGTGAGGAACACGATTCTGAAGTCAATTTCTCGATAAAAAAAATTTTATCACCAGGAATGCCTTCGAAGCCCAATTTTGTAAGAAAAGAATCGTGTTCCTCACACCAAGAAACGTTGGGAACCACATTTGGGGCAAATGAAAAAAATAGAATTTTTTTTGGGTTGGTCAACTTCGAGTCGATTTTTGAGGGTGAAGGAGTCATCTGAGAACTATTTGTCGTAAAACAACTTTGAAAGCCCTTTAAAATAGCTTTCCAACGGTGTATTGAACGAGTAAATCGGTTAAGAATTACGGAAGTTATGGACGTTTAAAGTTAATCGTTGTGTGATTTTCTTTGAAAAAGGACTCGATCCACCAATTTTAAAATTCTGAAAACAAATTGAGACTGTTTCTAACATTAAAATACACGTTTCCTGTTCATATAAATGTGTCACGATTTTTTTAACTCCTGTTTTTAATCGAAAATGTGAAATTCGCACTCTGGTTTTTTGCATAAAAACGTCCAAAACTGGTCTCAATAATTTTTTGATCCAGACCAAAAAAATTTGAGTTGTTTCTGACATGTTTTTAAGTAATTTTCGACTTCTCAAAAAAA
This sequence comes from Orius laevigatus, assembly GCA_018703685.1. Lineage (NCBI taxonomy): Eukaryota > Metazoa > Arthropoda > Insecta > Hemiptera > Anthocoridae > Orius > Orius laevigatus. The sequence goes on from JAGWEN010000117.1 coordinate 105,666, forward strand.
TATTCTTTGATTTCTTTGTCCGAGAAAAAATAAATAGTGACAAAACTTCGCTTTATCACGTTTTCTGTTATAACTGACCCTAGGGGCACCCTAGGACCCTAAAATTTGGTGAGTAGGTTTCTTTTTAGATATAAAAGACCCTAAAAAATTATAGAGCGAAAATTCGTCAGGGGCCTACTTAAGTAAACCATGGGAGGATATGCAAAACAGACTTCAGAATCTTGTTCCTCACCTCAAAAACTGTAGGAAACCACATTTTGGACGAAATCAAAAAATGAAAATTTTCAGGTCCAAAAAGTGAAGACTAACGTTTTTACATCCCAAAAATGATTTTTTTTATGAGATACAATTCCAAGCTCCTATGTCAGAAATCAGCTCTTTTTTGAGCTGAGAAAGAATTCTACATTTTTAATTAAATTTTTTTTCCAGCTATTGGACTGAATTTGGATGTACCAATTCTGACAAACACTTTTAATTGTCTCAATAATAATTTTGATCCCAAATCTGAAGTGGAGCTTATAAAAAAATATTGCGAAGCGATTTCAAAATTAAGTCGATTCTCGATCATCACTTCATTCATGAGTTCTGAAGAAAAGAAAAGTAATTTTTTTCCATTTTCATTTTTAACTTTAATTAACATTTCGTTTGTTCCAGGCATGGAAACGTTGGAAAAATTCGTCGGCCCATTCGTTCAACATAAATAAAATTCAAGTTGTGACTTTCTTGTGTAAAAATCGGTCTTTTAGTTTAGATTTTCTGATGTTTTTCTTTTTCGGTTTGAAAGTTGGTGATTGGACATTTTTCCGTTATTTGCTATCACTATTTTCAACGAGTTAAAAATGTAAACTAGTCAGATTTTTTGTTCTCATAGAAATACATAATTTAAATTTTTATATTTAGTTTTTTCATATCTGTATTTTGAATAAGATGCAATCCATACGAACTTGGAAGTGATGTAAAAAAAATATACGACAAAAATTAAATAAAAAACGAAGTATTTGTTTGTTTATTATCCTTATTGGTACCTAGTATGTATTTCTCTTCTAAAATCAAATATAGGACCTCCTAAAATGTGTCTTTTGTCTAAAAATCCGCCAAAGACGACCTGGAATGAGTCTTTTCTTCTCTAAACAAGTCAAAGACCATCTTAAATGAGTTTTTCTTGTCTAAATCAGTCAGCGACTACCTAAAATAAGAAGAAAGACGAAATTTCTTCTTAAAGTGTAAAAAGCAGGGGCGGAGGGGGCCGGTGGACAGACATTTGTAAAGCCTAATTTTCGTCAAAAAAAAAAAAGTAAAAACTTCGAAATCAACATGTGTGAAGCCTAATTTCTGTCAAAAAAACCTCAAAATCAACATTTATAAAGCCTAATTTTCGTCAAAAAACCTCGAAATCAACAAGCCAAATTTTCGTCAAAAACCTCAAAATCAACATTTTTAAAGCCTAATTTTCGTCAAAAAAACCTCAAAATCAACATTTATAAAGCCAAATTTTCGTGAAAAACCTCAAAATTAACATTTTTAAAGCCTAATTTTCGTCAAAAACCTCAAAATCAACATTTAAAAAGCCTAATTTTCGTCAAAAAAACCTCAAAATCAACATTTATAAAGCCAAATTTTTGTGAAAAACCTCAAAATTAACATTTGTAAAGCCCAACCTCAAAATCAACATTTAAAAAGCCAAATTTTCGTCAAAAAACCTCAAAATCAACTTTAAATTGACAATTTTTTGTCAAAAACCTCCAATTCATGGTTATAAGTAGCAAATTTCTTTGTTGTCAACAACCTCAAAATCAACATTTTAAAACTCAAATTTCATTCAAAAACCTCTAAAGTTAACATTCAAAACTTTAGGTGGGGAGAGGGGGGCAAAGGTTTCATTTGTTAAAAAGGGGGGCCGCACTGTGGAAAAAGTTTGGGAATCTCTGTTTTTGCTGAATATATTTTTCTAAGAGCCAATTTTCTGTCAAAATTTTCTGTGCTCCCCCCGCAAGGGCTCCTCCTTAACTGAAAACCCACCCACACCCTAAGGTCCCAGTCCGCCCCTGCTTTCTACTCAAACATACTAGATTGGACATGGATAATTGATGAGAAACTGACTCGGGAATTTATTTACTACGGATATAATGAATACTAGACGCACCTACTAGCTATTTGCTTCAAAAACAAAGAACCTTTTTATTTTTTTCTCGTTGGGAATGCGTGAAATCGACGTCATGCGTCAATGCCAATCCAGTTCTAAATTGTTTAATGATTCGGAGCCGCTTTTAAGTTATGCTTGAGTCCTTGGAAGGCGAGAAGAGTACTTCGGCTAATGGCACACCCGCCGAAACGGAGCCCTTGACATTTCTCGGGGCCGAGCCTTCCGTCCCATCCTCACCGACGCCTTCTTGGCACTTTTGTCTTCGCGAAATTCCCTTCTTGAGATTTTTCCTTCATCCAGCCGGGCCATGGCAAATTGGGCGCAGTCTCTACCTGAAGGGGGATTATAATAATTAAAAAAAGGAGGAGTGATAGGTTAAAAATGTAAACTGGGCGCAAAAGATAAATAAAGGAAAACGTAAATCGGGCGCCCAAGATTGAAAAGTAAAACTGTAAATTGGGCGCAGCACAAAAAGTGGAACTTACTTATTTACATAAAAACAAACTACATTCCAATTTCCAGTTAAAGAATTAAAAGTGAATATTGAGAATATTACAGTGAAACTTCTCATAGGCGGACAGTGATGGGGATCAAAAAATTGTTTTTTTTTTAAATCATTAAATTTTATGATTTCCACTTTTTCCTTCAAAAACAGTTTTTTAATTTTTTTTCTCTGGAGCCATATTGACTCTATGAATCCAGAATTAAAACAGCTAAATTATGGGTTCTTTATTTTATCAGAAAGTAGGGGTCATAAATTGCTTTCTTAGAAATGCAATAAATTAAAAAATTCACATGTCAATGTTACCTATCTAGATCTAAACCATAAATAATTTGTCAGCGATAACGAAAATTTCAATTAAAAAAAAAAAGCACAGACTTTGTCAAATAAGGGATTACATATTACGTTGACACATTAAAATTCTGTCCTTTTATTAGAAGTTTTTTGAGGCAAAAGCATTGTCCGTGTCCTGATACAGAGTGTCCTGTTATTAGAAGAATTTATCATATTAAAAGCTATATTTTGACGGGGACAAAAGTGTCCATCTATGGGAGGAGTCCGCCTATTGGAAGTGTCCGCTTTGGGAAGTTTCACTGTACCACCAAAATCACCCAAACCGCCCAAACCATCCGAATTACCATAACAACCAAAATTACCAAACATTCTAAAATCACTTCAACCAGCAAAACTACCAAAATCACCCAAATCGCCCAAACCGCCAAAAATGCCAAAATCTGCCCAACCGCCAAGGCCTTCAAAACTGCCTAAGCTTCCCAAACTGAAAAAACCTCCCAAAATCATTCCAATGTCCTTATCGTCCAAACTATCCAAACCGTCCAAACTGCCTAAACTGTCCAAACTTCGCTTACTTCCCAAACCGACCAAAACGTCGAAACCACCTAAACTTCTCAAACCACCCAAACTTCCAAACCCTCCCAAACCGCCCAAAATTTCGAAACCACCTCTCTTCCATAGTCCATACCCTCCAAAACTGCCCTTTGCACTCATTTCAGTTTTGCGCCCAGTTTAACATTCCGCTCATTTTAGTTTTGCGCCCAATTTACATTTTTCCTATAGTGCATTTTTGTAAACTGTTTTTGCTAAATCGTCATTAATCCTAAGCTACCTTTTCTTTGCGCCCAATTTACATGCGCCCATCCAGCCTGTTTCCTGGTGATCTTTCGACGGCGATCATGATTAATGACGTGAATGAAGAGTAAAGGAAAAACAAGTTAATCTTCTTGACCGATAGCTCTTCGAAAGACCTTCAAGGGCGACCGTGCCCACATTTCGTCTCGCTAACAACATTAATTAGACAAATGAGAAACAACGAAATTTTGCTCTTATTTTTCAAGTGACGAAAATTGATCGTTTGTTTTTTTAAGGCGAGGAAATGAGAAGAAAAAAAATTAGTCTCATGGTTAGAAAAAAACAAAAGCCTCCGTGAGGCCGATCCCAATAGCTTCTCCGGAAATCCGCTAAAAAGATTGGAAAATGGTTAACATTTTAGATGAAAAAGAAGGGAAGGAAAAAGAGTCCAATAATGCAGGTACCTGTTTTTAACTTCCTAGTTTTTTCCTCGAACAAGATAAAAAGTTCGCACGACACTGGGTAGGTACTAGCAGTGCATGATGGGTTCTTTTCACCATAATATGCGATTGGTGCTCAGGGGCGGACTGGGACCTTAGGGTGTGGGTGGGTTTTCAGTTAAGGGGGCGCCCGGATTGGGGGGGGGGGCAAAAAAATTTAACAGAAAATTGACTTTTAGAAAAATATATTGAGCAAAAACAGAGGTTCCCACTGTGCGCCCCCTCTTTTAAACAAATGAAAACCTCTAAAGTTTTGAATGTTAACTTTGAGGGTTTTGAATGAAATTTGGGTTTTAAAATGTTGATTTTGAGGTTTTCGACAAAAGAAATTGCACTTAAAACGTCGATTTTGAGACTTTTTGACAAAAAAATTTGCTCTTATAACCATGATTTGGAGGTTTTTGACAAAAAATTGCCAATTTAAAGTTGATTTCGAGGTTTTTTTTTACGAAAATTAGGCATTTATAGATGTTGATTTTGAGGTTTTTGACGAAAATTAGGCTTTATAAATGTTGAATATGAGGTTTTTATACGAAAATTAAGCTTCATAAATGTTGATTTCGAGGTTTTCTTTAACCAAAATTGGGCTTTTCAAATGTTGATTTTGAGGTTTTTGACGAAAATTAGGCTTCATAAATGTTGAGTTTGAGGTTTTTTGACAAAAATTAGGCTTCACACATTTTGATTTTACTTTTACTTTTTTTTTTAACGAAAATTAGGCTTTACAAATGTTGATTTTGAAGTTTTTCACGAATTTTTGGGGATATTTGCACACAAAAAAAATCTTGAGCTTTCCCACACCCCCCTGGGGACAGCTTAAGCCCCCCTAGGGGGGCGCGCCTCCAGTTTGGGAGCCACCGAGCAAAAATAAAGCTAAAAAAAATAATAAAATAAAACCTGACCCGCCTCTATGTATTCTCGGGGGGCGCAGGTGGGTTCTGTCCACCCCCCCGGGCCAGTCCGCCCCTGTTGGTGCTTTTGCTATAGGTAAATGATGGATACTATTCTCAGTGGATGATGGCTACTTTTTGCAATGGGTCGATTGGTCCTCTAAGTGCTAAAAAATGCCTTTTGTGGTCCATTGATTCCTAGCTCTCTTAGTTCTTGTAAAAACTTGGATTCCAATTTCACGGTTTTTGGGCCCCAAAATGAATAAAAGAGCTTTTTAAAAAGACAATTACGATACAGAAAAAAAATGTCAACGAGGTGTGGAAAAAAAATTACCATGATTAATTATCCGGGATGTGAGCGATTTCTATCGGAAACGTGTCGAAATTTTGCGTCTTTTTTTTTAATTTTTGCATTGATGAATGAGATTTTTAAAAGTCAGGACGCAACTACGTCCTTTAAAAGGTGCGTTCAACTTGGCCGCGATTGATAATCGGAGGAAAACTTGTTTCACGGCGATGATGATGCGATCAGCTAGGACCTTGGCCGCGAGGCACATATCGACGTTCCCATTCTTCAGAGTCGGCAAAACAAACATCAATCATCCGCCACCTTCGTCGAAAACGAGAAGAAGACGTATGAGCGATATGACGTGAGCTATTCCGAAACACTAAAAAACCTTTATTTTGACCGAAATCCGTATTAGGAAGACGAAATTGATTTGTTAAGTAAGAAAGCCTTAGAGAATAGCTCACCTAACATGGTCCCTTACTTAAAATGGATAATTGAAATTTGTTGAAAAAGGGAAAATTCGAAATGTATATTGTTAGTCCTCGAAAATTCTGAAAGCATACTAAAAGCTTGCGAACGACTCAAAATTTTGCGAACAAGGAAAGGCTTCGATGTCCGGATTCACTTGTTTCGGTAATATTGCCGTTTTTAGCACTAAAAGCCTTTTTTGGCTAAATTTTGATAATATTTATAAAATTCCAGAGCTTCCAGAGTAGATAGGAGCTATCGAGGTCGGCTGTTGTTGTTGATGTTATTGCTGCTGCTGGGGCCGGGGTGGGGTTAAGATCTAGGAAGGTAGGGAGGTGATGGGAGAGTCCCAGATTGGGGGTGGACCTAGGGTGAAGTCTAGTTTGGGGAGGTGGTATTAGGCGAGGGATGAGGGAAGGTTGGGGTAAGATCGGTGAGGGTGGGAGAGTTGATGGGAGTTTGGGAGAAATAATGGAAATTTGGGGTGAGTGAAGGGAGGGTGGGGGAGGTGTTGGTAGGTAGGTAGACCATAAAGAATCTTTTTCGACTTTGGTCTTTTGCCCAGGGGCGGACTGGCCCGGGGGTGGGGGGGTGGACAGAACCCACCGAGAATACATAGAGGCGCACAGGGTCAGATTTTAGCGTTACTTTTGCTCAGTGGCTCTCAAACTGGAGGCGCGCCCCCCTAGGGGGGCGTAAGCTGTCCCCAGGGGGGTGTGGCAAAGCTCAAGATTTTTTTTTGTGTGCAAATATCCCCAAAAGTTCATGAAAAACTTCAAAATCAACATTTGTAAAGCCTAATTTTCGTCAAAAAAAGTAAAAACCTCGAAATCAACATGTATGAAGCCTAATTTTCGTCAAAACCGAAAAATCAACATTTAATAGCCAAATTTTCGTCAAAAACCTTAAAATCAACATTTGTAAAGCCTAATTTTGGTCAAAAAACCTCGAAATTCACCAGCCAAATTTTCGTCAAAAACCTCAAAACCAACATTTTTAAAGCCTAATTTTCTTCAAAATGGACATTTAAAAAGCCAAATTTTCGTCAAAAACCTCAAAATCAACATTTGTAAAACCTAATTTTAGTTAAAATTGATGATGATGCCTAATTTTCGTCAAAAAACCTCAAAATCAACTTTAAATTGGCAATTTTTTGTCAAAAACCTCCAAATCATGGTTATAAGAGCAAATATTTTTGTCGAAAAACCTCATATTCAATATTTATGAAGCCAAATTTTCGTCAAAAACCTCAAAATCAACATTTTAAAACCCAAATTTCATCCAAAAACCTCAAAGTTAACATTCAAAACTTTGGGGGGGAGGGGCAAAGGATTTATTGTAATTTGTTTAAAAGGGGGACGCACTGTGAAAAAGTTTGGGAACCTCTGTTTGTGCTAAATATATTTTTCTAAGAGCCAATTTTCTGTCAAAATTTTCGCAAACCGGGCGCCCCTTAACTGAAAACCCACCCACGCCCTATGGTCCCAGTCCGCCCCTGCTTTTGACTCACTTTTGTCCAGTATTACGGTGGTTTTCACTGGTTTTTATTACGAGAAAGACACTTAAATAGGGTCTAGAGATTTTTGGCGACAAGTCTCGTGCTCTTATCGTCAGAAGCTTCTTAAGACGCGGAGGATGTGAAGACTTGAGAGGGCGTGGGGTACTCGTGGTGGGGCGTCCGGCGGCTCCTCATCCAAAACAAAGCGACCATCGAGTATCAGTCTTGCCCGCTAAGTCGAACGAGAAACCTCTTGCCTGTGACCAATCTGTGAACTGTTTGCGTGTTTGCAAAACGTACGAAAAACAAACTTTTTATTTTGTGACCTCTTTCAAATTGGACATTATCAATGATGTGGTAAGTAAAACTCATAATTTTCAAATATTCATCCAAAATTTATTGGTTTTTAAAATAATTTCAAGCTCGATACTTGCAAGGAATTTTTGAAATTTAAACTTTGAGCATGTTTTTGAAGCTGAAAAAGTGATTTAAGTGTTTTCAGCAAATAAATAACAAACTTGAACTTTAAACTTTAAAACGAGGAACATAGCATGTAAATTGGCCAAATTGTGAAGTTTTCAATTTAAAAATGAGCCTCTATTTTGAAGATTTTTTTTTATAAAAGCTCAACTTTTAGGAACTGATGTCAGATGTGGAACAAAAGCTAAATTTATTTCAACTTTTTTGTCAAGTTCCAAGATTTCATCGTCCTGTCACGAATTGGCACCTTTATCAGTTTTTTTCGTCTACCTCAAAAACTATGGGTTCTAGCGACTTGACCACTAAGTACTAAATAAAAGTTTATAAAATTCTGCGTTTAACGAGCTTTCAAAAGTTAAAATTGGTCAAGGCGTTTGGCAGCTATCGATGGTCAAAATTGACAATAGGTTTGTGGAATTTGAAGAAAATCATGGCAGGTCTGAGGTCATATAGGTCTGAAGCCAGTGAGGGAGAACTACTAGTCCGATCGAGCCCAGACTAGTCGCGTTTTATTCAGAAATGGCATATTGGACAATCCAAGCGATTTCGCAAAAACACACATTTCCAAAACCTAAAAATTCTTTTTAGGAAGAAAACTAGTGCCAAATTTCAGCATCTTTTATCTTGTTTTTGAGAAAATCGTTGTTTTGTGATAACAGAAAATAATTTTTTTTCTCGAAAACTAAGATCGCTAGGAATGCACAACAAAATGGAAAATTTTCATTTTGATCTTGAAATTTTCAAGTGAGATTTTTTTATAAATTGAAAATGCCCCAATTTTAATAATAAAACCGTTGACGCTACCAAAAAATTATTTCCAGATAGGTTAGATTTTACCTTAATTTCTCTACAACTTCAATCAGTACCCGAATTTTTTTTAGGTGGTAAAATATTTTTAAAATAAATAAATAAACATGAAAGGAACATCCTATATTTTTGTGATCCCCAGAGCTTCCTGATCACGAATATATAAGCCTCTAGCCTGGGAGCCACCGTGACGACCACCTCAATAGCCTACTTTCCTACGGAAATCCGCTAAAATCACTTTTTTTTTGTGCACATTTTTTTCTCGCGTAATTGCAAAGCTGCAAGTGGGCGCTTTTTTTGTAAATTTCAGTCAGGAATTGACTTTTTTTTTAATTTATAGGGAAAATTGTTAACAAAAGACGAAACAGGTCAAGAATTTTTATTTGTCAAAAATAAAAGCATTGAAAAAAAAATTTCCGCGGATTCCTATTTTTTGTATCCGGTAGCCGATGGGCGGTTAATTATACTCGGGTCGTTAACAAAGAAAGTTTCGTAAGTTTTCGAGTATTTGAGTGTGATTGTGGGAGATTTCTTCGGGGGGAGGTCGATGGGCCTCAAGGGCGTTTCGCCCTCCTTTCCCAGGATGTCAATTTCTTAATTTGTCTCCTCACTCGGAATTTCCCGACAGAAAAGTTAAAAGGAATTTTAATGTCTGTTTAAAGGTGATCAAGACGTTTATCGTTTTTTCGATAATAACCCCGGAATGTCGACTTTTTTTTCGGACTTTCAATCAAAATAATTACACGTCCCGCATGCTTCATAAATTTTTCGCTGATAGAGATCAAACAAAGCCACTGATTTCAATATTCGAATCATAAATTAAACTTTTTGTTATGGACGACGTTTAGTTAAAACAGTAAATAAATAATTAACCTGAAATATGATTGATGAACTTCCTTATTTCTTGGTTAACCGCGATTGCCGTAATTATTGCTAAACTGAATTGGGATTTCGAACGAGAAAAAGCTAACTTGAAATTAACAAAATGTCAGGTTTTTGCAGTAGTAATGCAATAGAGGAAGCCCACCCTCCGTGAAATGCACTATTTTATTGTTTTATCTTGTTTATGACATGTTATTAATGAATCCAAGTTTTCGTCATTGAATGTGATACATCCGCCATATTGAAAAAACGGTCACAAATCGTCACTTTTTTCAGTTTTTGACTTCTAGCTCGAAAACTATGGGTTCTAGTGATTTGACCACTAAGTACAAAATTAATGTTTATAAAATTCTGCATCAAACAAGCCCTTCTTTCGTGAAATCCATAAACGTGGTAAAATTAAACATTTTTCGAAAATCACGAAATTTTGATAACGAATAAAGGGCCATTGAACACCAAAAAATGCTTTGCACCTGTCATCTCCGTCTAATCTTGATTTACGACCCCGAGACGCTCCCCACCCCCCGCACCGTCTAAATCTTGTGACAGCGATTACGACGCCGTTTTTTAACCGATTTTGAAATTATTAACAGATTTGGAAACAGCTCGTCGTACCCTACAAAACGTATACCTGGTTTTTTTGAAAAAAAAGTTTTCCCGGAAAATTCGTTTCCCGATTTTCCGGAAGAAAATTTTTTTCGGAAAAAGTGCTCTCATATCAGTCTAGAGTTTTCCGAATCAAAGAGAATGCGCTTTTCAGAAAAAAAAATCGGACCATTTTTAGTGCCCAAAACGAGGAAAAAACTTTTGGGGCCGAATGTGCTGCGATCTATTGACTCAGAAACAAACAAAAATAATGGTAGTCTCCGCCTTAAAACCTTACCATTTCCAAAATCTTTAAAATGAGACTAGTCTGGGCTCCGTTGGACCGGTAGGTCTTCCGTATGGTCCACTTAGGATGGAGTAGTGTTCTCGAAATCCATGCCAAGTAATTGGCGTTTCCTCTACTTCTTGAAATCAGACGGAACTAAATAGGCCTCCGAGATCGGTTTACGTAAAAATGACTCGAAAGAACAATAGAGTTGAACTTTTTCTCGTCTTCCATGTTTTGTCGACCCTCCTTCCCAAAGCAAACGGCTTCCGGAGTCGGAAGAAGTATGTCATCGTTTCCTTAACTTAATGGAATTTTTAACCGTGAGACATTGCTTTCTATTATTGAATTCTTCAAAGGAAAAAATTGCACCAAACGATTCAAAAGAGAAGTCCGGTTGGCATCATGAAGGCTCAGAGGCGACCAACGAAACGTTTCAGGGGCAGCGGAAAGTCCACTTATGTCAGAAAATGTGACTAATACATTTTGAAATATCCTCGTCTGAATCAGATTTTTCGTGTTTTAAACGTGGATGTTGGCTCATAGTCGCAAATCCTTCGTTTAAAAATTATGAAGGATTAGCAAATACTTCCAGGGACGCGCGACAAGATCAGTTTTCTCTGGGAATTCCTCAGACAATACTAGAAAACTGATAGTCCGATCCTAATTATACAAAAACTATGTCACTTTTGACCTTTCCGAGTCAAATTTGATAAAGCCCAAAATCTTCTGAGGAGAGGGTACGCTTTGGCAGAGTAGGGCGTAATTGAATTACATTGTAATTGAATTAATAATTGAATTACAATGTAATTGAATTACATTGTAATCGAATTACTTTTTATAGTAAGTAATTGAATTACATTGTAATTCGATTACAATTTACAATGTAATTCGATTACATGTAATTTGTAATTAGATTACATTTTCAATTACAAATTACAAAAATCAAAAAATATCTATTTTTACTAAATTTAAAAAAAAAATGAAAAACGACCCTTTAGAATTCATTTTCAAAGTAAAAGACATTCTAGATGGCATAATAATCCTAAAAAGACACTCTAGAATCCTTTATCATTGAAAAAAGACCCTCTAGAATTCATTTTCAAACTAAAAGGCATTCTAGGTGCCATTATAATCCTAAAAAGACACTCTATTATCCTTCACCATTGAAAAACGACACTCTAGAATCTTTCATCATTGAAAAAAGACCCTCTAGAATTCATTTTCAAAGTAAAAGGCATTCTAGGTGCCATTATAATCCTAAAATGACACTCTGGGTTTATTTATGAACGATAAATGACCCTCTAGAATCCTTCATCATCGAAAAACGACACTCTAGACTTCATCATCACAGAAAAAGATACTCTAGAGTCCTAGAGAGTCTAGAGTCCTTTATCATAAAAAAAAAAAACATTTTTTTTGCCGGCCATTACATTTTTGTGTCGAATTAAATTTTTTTGTAATCGAATTAAATTTTTTTGTAATCAAATTACATTTTTTGTAATCGAATTACATTTCATTTCACATTACATTTTGAATGTAATTGAATTACTTTTGATGTAATTGAATTACTTTTGATGTAATTGAATTACTTTTGATGTAATTGAATTACTTGTAATTTGTAATCCAATTACTTTTTTCCAATTACATTGTAATTGAAATTACAAATTATTTCAATTACTTCAATATCCCAAAAATGACCTCAGGTCACCATAAAAATTATCAAAAACCATATTTTTTAAAATCATAAAATGAAAATTCTTGAGTCGAAAAAGTGAAGATGTTCGACCCCAAAAACCACGAAAATCGCTTTTTTAAAAACTTGACTTTTTTTATTCTGAAAACTGTTTTTTTGTAGTTGAGTGTGTGACTAACGATCTTCATAATTGAAACGTCTTCAACGAGCTATGAGAGGAAAAAGAAAGTAATTTTTGTAGTATGGTCGGTTTAATTGAAAAATTCGATGTTTATCCGTCCACGATTGTTTGGGCATTATCATAAAGGCGTCTCACTTTTGGGTAAACGTGTCGAATCCTCCACTCGCACTTTCGACGTTTAGCCCGCGGAGACGCTTCAGGGACCACGTACTCGAAAATTACACCCACAAAAAATTATTTCGTATTTCAATACAGAAAACCTTGAACCAAGTGCCAATCAGGCCGGAAATGAGAGAGATTTCACAATTTTCAAGTTTGGTCAAAAATTCGAAGAAAGCATAAAAGGTCGTGATGGTCAATATATCAAATAATTGTGCTCACGACATTGCTCCTTAGGCAGTGAAAGCTTTTTTAAAAACTCCTCATAATTAATTTCAAAATAGCCTTTAAAAATAGAAAATGAAGCTTTATTTTTACATACCAATCAAAAACTTTTTATGTAATGTTTGGATATTTAAGGCATGTAAAATGTTCTCTTAGAAATCTCTTATGTCTTCAGAATAAATAAGATTTCTAATTTTTTTTTCGAGAAAAAATCTGTAATTTCATATTCAGGCGACGTTTAGAAAATTAATCATATATTCAGAGTTGACAAAAGATCTTAAAAAGAAGAATTTTGACTTGACGTAACGCCAAGGAGGTCAAAAGACTAGACCATGAAGTTGCGAAATTGAATTTTAAGTTTTCTTTGTTAACCATTTCCCCTTTTTTTGATCCAAAGTTTTAGCTTTTTAGACAATTTTTAGGGAGAAAATCACGAATCTGAGGTCAATTTACTGATTGAAGGACATTTTTTAGCACAACAAAGTGGGGACCTAGCTTTCCCTACTTTTTGACCAAAAATGTTCATATCTTGATTTATCCCAAAATGTGGTTTTAGACTATTTTTAGGAAGAAAAACACAAATCTGAGGTCAATTTACCGATTTAGGAACTTTTTTTCGTGCACAACAAAGGGGGTGAGCCTTTTCCTACCTTGTAGACCAAAAATTTTGATCTCTTGATTTATCTCAAATTGTGGTTATAGGCTATTTTTAGAGCGAAAACCACAAATCTGAGGTCAATTGACAGATTTGAGAACATTTTTTGTCCAACACAACAAAGAGGGGACCATTTCAGAATTTTTTGAAAAAAAAATTTTTTTTTTCTACTGATTCGTGACCGATATAAGTGGCGAATACATAACAAGCGATACTTTGAGGTAGATGGAATAAGGAAGGATAAATCCATCGGATAATTATTACTAAGCCACCACTTTGTCATGTAAATTAGCCGTTCTCGGTTCTTTTCCAAAAGCGGTCACCCTTCGCCGAACGTTTCTTTACCCAGTGAAAGCTCCCGACGTTTTCATACCTCCCCACCCTTTTGTCTATTCGTAATCCATGTCTAATTCAATTAATACCTAAATCTCATAACATCCAAAAGAAAAAGAAAAAGAAAAAAAAACAATTTCGTTACAACAAATCGCGTCTCATCTTCCACAGTAACATTTTTATCAAGGAGAAAACGAAAATTCTGCTTCCATTACATAAAAAAAGTGAGATAATTGGAATGTTAAAAAGCGTTTTTTATGCAAGATTCCCAACCAATTAAATTAGAAAAACGAATTACGTGGAGTTTAAAAAAAATGTAATTTAATCCCCTTAATCACAACTTGAACTTTGACTTTTTTCTTCATTTGCTTACCTTAAAAAAACTTTTTTTGACCTAATTAGCTCTTTTTAAACCTCTCTATGTACTTTTTATACATATAGGAGCCTTGCAAAAGTCCAAAAGTTCAATAGGAATCCCTGAAAAGTTCACTGGGACCGGAGATATGGAACTTAAAAAAATCCGGTTTTTCACTGTTATTTCGCATCTATGCTGAGGCCTTCGCCCGGAGTTGGGACCGGACTTGGGTGTTTAAGTGGTTTTTATTTAGAAAAGACCAACCAAAAATGAAGATGGCCAAAATGCAAAGAAAGTCGCCTTTTCTGAATGTTAATTCATAAAAAAAAGGTTTTCCCATTTCTTTTTAGATGGAGTCTTAAAAAAATGAAAACAAAACACGCACATCTTTGCTTTCTCTCTGGGAAGTGGACTCTCATCATCCCCCCTCCCTTTATTTGTCACCTTTGTTTTTCTCATATAAAAAAATCTACGCGTCTTTTCAAGGACGTGAGAAAAAGAAGCGATCGTGCTAAGGCGTGGGCTGAGGATTTAAAATATTCATCAGGTGTCGGAATTTGTGGGCCAGTAGGTCCTCAAGAGCACGCGTCCACGTCAATTTGGCTATCTTAACGACCCTCATTCTTCACTTTCAAATCGTCCATTTAAAAAAGCGCTCTGAATTTTGAAACGTTTTCGATTGGAAGACATAAAAAAAATATTAAGAGTAAACGATGCGGAATGGACAAGAAAGCGAATAGGCTCATCGGTATTTTTGAAATATGAAGTTACACAATAAAACGTGGTTGGTTTGAGATGAATCTTTATTATTATATAAGGAGGAAGGTGTATAATGAAAATGTCGAAATCCTTAATCGATTGTTTCGTTGATGACATTTTGAACTCAAGACGTCCCCTCCGTTTGACATCTTTAGGTCAGGGATCGAAAGAATATTTTGGTCATCAACATTAAATATGTCCTCGGGCTACCGGGAGGCTGTGAGAATCTTCGGGTCAAGGTGGAGAATCAATTTTTAATTTGGGGATCTCACGGGCGCTTAATATCAATGTTTTTCATCCTTAAAACCGTCAAAAACCTGATTTTGGATGGAATCAAAAAATGAAAATTTTCGGGTCCAAAAGTGAAGGCTTTGAGGAGGTCGAAAAAAATGTTATTATATCGCAAAATCGACTTCAGATTCGTGTTTTTCACCCTCAAAATCGTCAAAAACCAGATTTTGAATGAAAAAAAAATATAAAAAAATGAAAATTTTTGGGTCAAAAAAGTGAAGAAGGTAGGAGATTCATGTTTTTCACCCAAAAAAACCAGCTTTCGGATGGAATCACAAAATTATGTACCTGCCTCATGTGTTCATTATAAAATCTCCATTCCTGACGCAGTTCTAAAAAAAAATTCCGTTTTTAAATCGGATTTCCTGTCATTTCGAAATGATATTTTGCATTTAAAGACGAAAAAAACATGGAAATAATTGCACGGTTAACGGCATCATCCGGAAAGTCGGCCCCGGTTACGCAATTATACAAAAGGCATCTGAAGAAAGTCGGACGATTTTAGTCAATTTTTTTCTTCAGTACTCGAATCTTCCGGACTTTCACGTTTTTTCGTTCGATTTGCCTAGTATCGACACCTTTTTACGAGATTAAAACGTTAACGGATGCTGCAATGTCCTGATTCCCGCAGTGAAGTGAGAGTGTGTGACTTCAATTTCGTAATATCGCCCTGAGTAGACTAGAGCACGTCTTCGATTTAAAAATGCCGAAAGCGTTAAGGAACTCACCGTGTCAAGGTTTTCCTAGTCTAGGTTATAGAAGAACAAGAATCCATCAACAAGAAAGCCAAAAACACCTAAGTTCACTTAAAAATTGTTATATTTACTTAAAAAAAGAAAGAAAAAAAAGTCGATTTTCAATCTAAGAACCACCAAAATCCTGGTTGAAACCCCTAATGTCCAAAAATCATGGTTAAAAGGGCCCCTAGTTTCCAAAAAGGATCAAAAATCAAGCTAAAAGGGGCCTTTTTAGTCGTAAAGGAACAAAATGTAGTCAAAAGAGCCCCTAATCTCCAAAAATCGAGGTAAAAAGAGCCCCTAGTGACCAAAAAGGATCAAAAATCAAGCTAAAAGGGGCCTTTTTAGTCGTAAAGGAACAAAATGTAGTCAAAAGAGCCCCTAATCTCCAAAAATCGAGTTAAAAAGAGCCCCTAGTGACCAAAAAGGATCAAAAATCAAGCTAAAAGGGGCCATTTTCATGGCAAAGAACAAAATCTATCAAATTCTTTCCTTTCCTTGTAAAACCCCAATTAAAAGTGAATTTTTAAAGCGCTATCCTCCAATTTCATTGTTGTTACTTTCCATAATTAAGTACAACGACGATGGTGACATTTCGGACAAGAAAGTGAATGTTTAAAGATAGAAAGAGAGGAAAAAAAATTATTTCAAAGGTTAAGTTGATTAAGTCGATAAGGGAAAGTTAGGTAAGTGATATGGGGCCCATGTATTTATTGGGAATTAAAGCGTTTTGTGACGTTTTCCATTTTAAAAACTACCATGATTTTCAACCTTGACACTGAACTGCTTTCTCTCGAATATTTCCTGATGGGTGAAGAATGAAAACCACATTTTTTTTTCTACTCGAATTTTATCTGATTTTATCCACATTTTTCGTGTTGTTTTATGTTTACTACATATATTGTCTAAAAACCATGGGCCTTTTAATTTTTTGAGGATTTTGATTTTTAGGTTGATTGAAGGGTCGATTTTGGGATATAAATTTTTTTAACTTTTTCTTCACTTTTTGGACCCTAAAATTTCCTTTATTTTTGCTGACGAAAATGTGGTTTTTGACAGTTTTAAAGGTGAAAAACACGAATCTGAGGTAAATTTTGGGTAATAAAAATATTTTTGTCGACCTAAACTACCTAACTACAGCGCCATTCTTTTATTCTGTAATTCACTGTGTTGACTTAAATTTGAGATTTTCGTTGACCGATGTAGGAAGGAAAAAGGGGAAAAAAACTCGTTTATAGTATGGCGGCGCGTGACAGACTAACGAGAAGAAAAAACTCATTATCCACTACTAACATAGAAAGGCGAGAAAAGTCGTTTTTTCCCTGTTTTCCATTTTAAGTAGAGCTTATTTTGCCATCTATTCTTCTTTGAAGTTCGAAAAAGGCGACTTTGATGCTGTCCCACATGATCTGCTGCTTAGTAAGCTGGAAAGGTACAATTTCTCTTTAAATGTGTGCAAATTAATTGAAAGCTATCTGACAAATAGGTTCCAATGTGTCCTATCAAACGGAATGTTCTCCGATCTCAAAGAAATTAAAATTGGGGTTCCTCAAGGGTCTGTCCTTGGCCCTATCCTATTTCTGATCATCATTAACGATCTGCCTTGGATGTTTCCATCCCTTGAATTCTGCCTTTTTGCAGATGACACGTCTTGCCTCGTAAGTGGAAAAGATCTTACCACTGCGGTTGAACTAAGTGAGATGTATATATAAATTAAATAAATAAATAAATTCCTTCACATTTTGGCCGTTTAAAGTTCATTTTTGGCTCAAACGATAACTTCCTCTACTAACATCCAAACATTTTGAGCCATCTCATCTACAATGGAGAGTTGCCAAGCTACACCTCATTCATATCGATATTGTATAAAAATTAAATTTTGGCGAGAAATATCTCAATCTTACGATCAGGGTCAATTTCACACGTTGTTAAGAAAGCAGAACGTACAATGAGTATACACATTGAACTTACACAACTTGAAATAAGGAAAGATAACGAAAAAATGCAAATCTTTTTGTTTTTTATACAGGAAATAATTTTTTTTTAAATATTCTCGTGCTGAACAATCGTTTGTTAGGTGATCCTGAATGTCTGGAGCTTCCCTCGACGGAAACTTTCTCAAAAATTCTCCTCCCTTACTACCCACACTTGGCACGTTCAAGTTTAAAGGCGAAACAAAAAGAATTGAAAGAAGGGAATCTCGCACGGTCTAGATTTCATACAAAAAAGTTACACAATTTCTTCACCCCAGAGTAAATATTAGGTGGAGTTTCGGTCTGGAAAAAAATCGAAGTGGGGGCGAACCTATGAGAACTAGGCTTGATGATGCAAATGTCGGAAAACGCCGGGGAGAAAAGGGACAAGGTGCATAAATTATTTAAACATAATAATAATATAAAAAATGGTTGCGACAGCCGGATATCATGTAATGTCCCGCAAAATCCTTGATTGTGGTTTAAACGACGGAATGATACTCTAGATGTTCAATTGATGTGTCGTGAAATCTCGGTCCTTGGGCCAACGTAAACGATGTACATGAAGGTCGTCGCTTTTTTTTCCTTCTTAGGAAGACAAAGGATGCTAGAAAGTGATTTTCACCGATCGATCCCACAAGATTTTGAAGACATCGGATATTAATAAGTGAAGGTCTTTAAGATAAAGTGACCGCTATTCTCACGTGTATCGTCCTGCTACTGGTCCGGCACCGCGGAGAAAGTGGAACCTTTCTCCGTTTCGATCGAAGAATCTTCAGGAAAATACGTCAAACGATTTTTTTTTCTCGATTTTTTGTCACCGTGGAAAGAGAAAAGCATTATTTTTCACAAAAAAACTAATTTCACTTTCGACTTCCTCAATGGAAATATGACAAGGAAGTTATTGGTTTTTGAAATGTAGATAAGTGGAGTCGGTGGAGGTTCGAAAGTGGGAAAAGGGGGATGGGATGCACAATCACAAATACATGGTCACACAAATAAATGCTGCTTAAAAGATTGACGAATCTTTCCGGGGAGGGTAATGGGTAATGGGTAATAATGGGTAATCTGGAGGCGGTAGTTGGCGGATTAGGTGGTATAGTGGGGCTAGGGGATTAATAGAGGAGGGAGAGGTGAAAGGACAAATTAATGGGGCAAACCATGGAGAGAGTATTTGGGAAATATTGTAGGGTAATTTGGAGGGTATGGGAATATGATGTTTGGGTTATAATCGGGGTAATTTGGTTGGGCCGATTGGGGGTGGGGGAGCATTAGGGGTATGATGAGGCTGATAGGGGGGGAATGTTGAAAGGACGAATGGGGAGATAGTGGAGGATGTAATTTTGGTTATGAGGGCCTAGTTTGGGGTAATTTGGGAGGCTTGGGAATTAGGGGTAAGTTGGGAGATAATTTGAGTTGTTTGGGGCTAATGGGAGTGGGCGATGAGGAGAGTTTGGGTGTACGTAATCTGAGGGGGTAATGGGAGGGGAGAGCATTATTAAGGGGGCAAAGGGGGCTGGGGGATTTGGTGGTATGATGAGGCTATTGGGGGTAATAGAGGAGGGAAAGTTGAATGGACAAATGGGGTAGACCATGGAGAAAGTATTTGGGAACTAGGTAATATTGGGTGGTGGGGGGTAGGGGAGGTTTATTGAGGGAATAATTGGGGTTGGAGGAATCTATATGGTTTAATAATTGGTCCAGTGTGCTCTGGCGACGCCCCATTCTGTGCCCTTTTGGAAGAGAATCAAAATGTCAATTATTTTAGGAGCCCCTTGCCTCACCCCATAGGAAGGGAAACTACTGGACCTCACCAGGATGGTCACCATCCTCATTATAATGATGGCCGGCTCTTCAGTAATAAAATAAAAACAGCCCTTTGAAACTCCAATATTTCAAAAGCCCATCTTTACTGTAGAATGGGATAAAAAATCCTTCAGAATCCATTCAAGCATTTAATTGATATTTTCATTATAAATTTTTCTCCTCCCGTTTCTCCTTTTAGGAGTGGTACGGAAAATGATTTAAAAGGACTCTTTTGAAATCCAGACCAATTTATCGACAGTTTTATAATGAGTTTTTGAAATTCAACACCATAAAGAACGACCGTGAAAAAAAGTTAAAACCTCACGCGTATTATGAAATAATTAGACCTTTTTTAATAGGGAAAAAATAGAATAAAATTATAAAAAACCATTAATCTTTTGTATTGAATAAAAGAATTCAGATTAATTTTTTTTTAACCTTCAGCTATGAACTAATTTTTCAATAGTAACAAAATAGTAACCTCCTATGACTTACTATGGAGATCCCATTTTTATCCTTTTTCGAATTCTAAGCACAATTCAGGAAGAAAACAGCACAAATAATTAAAAAAAATTTTTTACTCAAGGTCTATCTTTTTATATCTCTTCAATAATTTATCTGCAGTTTCATAATCCGAAAGAAAAATATAAAAAACCATAAAAAGAACAAACGGAGAAAGCATTCCGAGCTTAGACCGTCGACCCACATCTCGAATGGTTCTATAATTCTAATTATTATGAATTTTCAGACGCCCAAGGAAGTGATATAACATCACGAATGAGGAGTCAAGTGAAAACTATTCATCCTAAAAGTTTATTACTGAAAAAGAAACCTCAATTATAGGCTCAAAAAATAGAATTATCAAGATTGTAGGAGAGAGAGGGAAAAAACCACATCAATGAGTCACGTAATTCAAGTTTTATGTAGTAACATTCAATCTTTTTAATAATATTAAGTGATTTTGTGATTGCATTTTAGTTAATTCAATTGGGGGGGTCCATTTTTATAAGAATTTGAAGAAAAGCGAGTTTTTGAAGCACAATTTGAAGTTTTTTGGCAAGCAAATCGGTTGAAAACTGATCTAGGAACGCGGCAGCGTTCCGCCCAGCCAAGATTGAGTTATATTTGAAGAGAAAGGTTCTTAAAAATCGCTCGATCACGGTTTTCAAGTGGAGAGACTTCTGGAGAGAAAAAAACGTAAGAAAATCTTCGGAGAAAAGTAGGACAAATCCAAAAGTCTTGAATGTACATCCGAGAAAGCTCGTATGCGTACGAAGGGGAGGTTAAGAAAGCGTGGCGTTCATTCACCGTATATCTGTCCACTTGTTTCCTAATGTAATTAGACCTTTGGTGATGGATAAAAGTGATATTCGTCCTTTTCAAGGCTTTCTTTTAAAAATTAAAGAATTTCGAAGTCTCATAGAGCAGAGAATATTTCAGGAAAAGCTGGGACTCCAAAATTTGGTATTCCCTGGTCCAGGGTTGCCATGGATGTTGCCTATAATGGTAGAATGGTGACATAAAAAAATGAGTTTTTAAATAAAATGGGCCCCAATTTATCACCAAACTGGCAACCTAACCTCTACAGTGTATGAGAGGTCCAAACAAATGACAAGGGGTCCAAATCAGCCAAAGAGGGGTCCAAAAGGGTCCAAACCAGACTAAGAGGGGTCTAAATCAGCCTAAGAATGGTCCAAACCACTTATAAGCCATAATCAATTATCAAAGTACCTACAGAAAACTGCTGAGCCAATTTATCTCAGAGTTTTAGGATCAAAATGACTATCTTCTATGATTTTTGAGGAATTTGAGCGATTCTCTATATAAGGTAAAAGTCTGAAATCGACCTGTCATCACCTTGCTAATGAAAGTGGTTTCTTTGAGAACCTCTTTTTCCCTTTTGATATGACAGTTCAAGGTTAAAAAAATAATTTGAGTTCGGCAAAACTTGTCATTTCAATGATTACGATCTCTTCGTTAATTATCCTTTTGTATTTCGATATATCCTGAAAAGGATGACGACTTCGATTGTCGTTTCGGGGCACGGCTCTCCTTGAGAATTTATTTCCTCCCTTCGTAGACTCTTTTTAAATCCGAATCAAAAGAGACCCGATTACAAAATCCGGCATTAATAAACTAGTTAAGGGGTCGTAGACTTTCTTTACGCGCTCGGCTCTGATGTAAGAGGAGGACGTTCTCCTCAACCGCAGTTGAAGAGCGAAAGAGAAAAAAAAGAGTCGTAAACCTAAATACTTGCAATTGATTTTTCCTTCATTTCCCACAGTTCGACCGCAGAAGACTCTTTGTAATTTTAACGGATAATTGCGAGTAGGCGCGTAACCGAACGGAATCCTTCGCGGTGTCCTCATAAATTCAAGTCGATAATAAAATTAAGAAAGTTGCCTCATTCATAAAGTGACCGACTCACCTTTAAACTTTTGTCGCAAGTGTTCAATTATTTTTTTCGTCCGTAACTTCCACAATTTTTGACGGAATCTATCCATACTTGTACCGTTAGAAAGCTCTTTTTGAGTGCCACAAAAGATACTCTCTTCATCCCTCAAAAATGGAATTGTTCAGCAGGGAATGTGGTTTAATTATTGACGCTGTCAGGACTTTCATCTTTTTTGATGAATGAACCATGAAAATTGACCTTCAGGCTATGATTTTAAAGCCTTTTCATTTGGGATTTTGTTCGTTTTCTCGAATTTTCCCGGAGGAAAAAACAAAACTATAAAAATACATAAAAAATAACTTTCAATTTTATTAATGGTCGTCTCATCGGTAGCTTTCCACGACAAAACAACGATATGTGCCATCGGCATTCCGAAGACTTCTATCATCGAACGAAAGCTGTTTCAAAGCCTATTTCAATAGCCGAGAATTCTCCTATAGCAGGTTATCACTTTCTACTTTCCCATTTCTTCAATGCATAGCTATTATCGCTATGAGAACTCAGAAAACAATAACAATCATTTTTTATTGGAATTTTATTGATGATAATTTCTAAGCTAAAAGGTATCCAAATATGACGGATTGCGTACGAGTTGCTCAACCTTAAATTCGCGTCTTGGAATGTCTAAACCCGCCCGTAATTTTATTATATCACGCTAACCTTGAATCTTCGACTTTCTCCGATTCTAATAATTTATAAGTTTCGACTTCCGTGAGAATTTTTATCGTAGATTAAACATGTCTAATTGCGATTTTAACGACGATTCCAGGATATCCAACCTTGGGGATGCTCAGGTTGTTTTTTTTTATACAGAAAATTCATGTCGTGACTTGTTTTCAATCTCATTGGAGGGTCACTTGTCGCCACCTGTTGCAATTTTTGTCATAGATAAAAGAATATTAAAAACCTTATCGCTAATGATTTTTCCGAAATCAATTTTAAATGACCTAAAAATTCTTGGCCTAAATCGTTTTTTTTTCCACACGTCGCGGTTTTTTTTATCTCCTACAGGGAGCGAAATATTTAAATGTAAATGAACTTGGCTACTTGAAAGCAGCTCTCCTTGAGTTGACTTCCCTTCAAACAATTGCCGAAATTAGCCACAAAAGAACAAGAGAGAAAAATTCAAAATTCTTTTACACAATGACTAAGGATTCCAGCAAGCTTAGGGAATATGGAGAAATCCCCCTCTTGAGCCCTGAACTGAGCCATAATCACCTCTGCAAGTCTGATGAGCCCAGCATGTTGTAGTACAGTAGAACTAAATTTTGGGCCATAAACCCTCATTGTGAAGGACCTCAAGTGCCTCACACTAAGTGGCAGCTTTTTCGTTTAGTCCTTTCCAGCACCAAAGTTCTATAGGACAGCCCGACTGCACCAGAAACATTGCAATGAATCACAAAATTTTTAACAAGATGAACCGTCAAATTATGTTAATAGAATTAACAGATTTCTCCTCCGAAACGAAGAGTACGTCGTGTGTTCTTGCAAAACGCGTTTTTCATTTTATTCAAGCCTCGAAAAATCTATTAGCGACTCAATTTACATTTGTATTCAGGAAAAAAAAAAGGCAGGCGTCCATTGTCTTAGCGGAACGTATGTGGGTCTTTGGGACAAGCCATTTTGAGATCTGTTTAGAAATCCCGAGCGACTATTTTCTCACCGCAGATAGAACGGTTACGACATAGTTGAAGGCTTAAAATGAATCTAAAATTGAGGCGATTAGAATACGATAAATGGCCTGATACTGAACTACTTATAAGTTCCAAGAGGGGAAGAAGGTGTTTGGAGAATTAGGATGGAAGTTTAGGCAACTTTTAGTAGGAGATCCAAAAGCTGGGCCTGAAATCTTGACTCTTTTGAGCTCTAGCCTGAAGAAATTATTCTCCCCCAATGGCAACTATGTATCCTGTCAGGAATTTCCCCCAATATCTCTTCCGTCATTTCTACCCAAATTCTCGCCTCCCTCGATTCTTCCTTTACTTACCCAAACTCTAGCCCACAACACTGATTGATGATTCCCCCAAAATGCTCCCTCCAAACTTAGAAAGTCCCCAAATATTTACCTGAAGACAGCAGGGGCGGACTGGCCCCCTTGTGAATATGTACATAAAAGCGGTGCGGGTCAGTTTTAAGCGTATTTTTGCTCATGGCTCCAAACTGGGGGGCGTAAGCGGGGCCTCAAATTTTTTTTGTGTGCAAATATCCCCAAAAATTCGTCAAAAATCTCAAAATCAACATTTGTTGGTTAAATTAATTTTGGTTAAAAAACCTCGAAATCAACATTTTCAAAGCCTAATTTTCGTCCAAAAACCTCGACATCAACATTTAAAAAGCCCAATTTTCGTCTAAAAACCTCAAAATCAACACTTTTAAAGCCTAATTTATGTCAAAAAACCTCGAAATCAACATTTAAGATGCCTAATTTTCGTCAAAAAACCTCAAAATCAACTTTAAATTGACAATTTTTTGTCAAAAAATCTCAAAATCAACGTTTTAAGTGCAATTTCTTTTGTCAAAAACCTCAAAATCAACATTTTAAAACCCAAATTTCATCCAAAAACCTCAAAGTTAACATTCAAAACTTTGGGGGGGAGGGGCAAAGGATTTAATTTGTTTAAAAGGGAGGCGCACTGGGAAAAAGTTTGGGAACCTCTGTTTTTCCTGAATATATTTTTCTAAGAGCCAATTTTCTGCGCCCCCTTAACTGAAAACCCACCCACACCCTAAGGTCCCAGTCCGCCCCTGGAAGACACAGACGAAGACTAATTAACTGAATGACTAGGAAGAGTAAACACTTTTTCCTCTTTTTCTGATTAGTTTATGCTTTTAAGCAAATAAGCCTCTTGTAGATTACCCCTTAGAAAACAAGGTCGGGATAGTTTATGGAGGGAAAAAAACGAGTACAAGTTTTATTGCCGTTACGTTTTTTGTCCTTTAAAAAAGGCCTGTTGAGTCAGCAAACTCGATCCTTGACTCGAAGGCAAAAGGAATGCATCCGCTCGTGAGAGTTTAAAGAGTCTCATCACTTTTAAGAGTCCAATATCTTTGTCACCTTGCTCAATATCCACGCAATAGACGCAACGTCTTCCCATTATCCCACACACAAGACAAAATAAGGACGAAAACACCATAAGTACACGGTCCTTTTGTGGAAAAACAAGTTTTAAGTCCGATTCTCATTTCCTTTCAATTAGATTCGGTCTCATTTTCCAACAATCGAAAGAGGAAACCGAATTGTCATTTTTTAAGCGCATACTAGATAACGGAAGTTTTTATTCGAAATGCAATGTCGAATAACTGAAGCGACAATAAAATTTTGGCATGGAGAAGCGACTCCAAAATTTCTGGGCTCTACAGACCTCCCTAATCTCTTATCACCTCTTACCCTCCCCCACCTTCCTCTACTTCCCCCACTCAGCACTCTCTTATTACCTCCCCTACCCTCGCCCTCTCGCTTATCACCTCCTCTACCCTCCCCCACCACTCCACACCTTCCTCCTACCTTCTTCACCTCCCCTACCCTCCCCAACCTCCCTCCTATTATTTATAGTATTAGGTAGTTATAGTCTTCCCAGGTCAGAAGTTTAACGTAGGGAGAAGAAGCCCCAAAAATTTCAAGTCGATCGGTCTACTGGAATCTGAAATATTTAATGTTCGCGAAGTTTTACAATGTCCACTTTAGGAATTCGACTTTCAAGGCCAAAAAAACATGAACGAACATGAATCAAAATGTTATCTTTCATATGAAAATCGTAAATCGTCGTCTTAAAAGCGATATTCGCTCTCAAAAGAATTAAAACGTTTACCGTCTCACGATATAATCAGTTATGAAATTTAAAGATACAAATCGGGGTCCGTGAGTCGCTTTTAAAATCGCTTACAAAATATTCGCTACCGGGGAGGCTCGCTTTTCAAGGTTCAAGATTTTTTACTAGATTATCCACCATGTTTTTGAATATTTCCCCACATTCGTACCAAGTTTTGAGGGACTCAAAGAGACCTTGCAGTATTACGAAAGTTATGTTTGACTATTAGGCACGGGATTTAATTACCTTCAAATACCACACGGGTCAAATCTTTGACAGACATTTTTTTTTTCAAAGATACGGCCCCGTTTTTTTGAACACGGCTGATCCATTAAGATTTGCCCTAGTTTTACACATTTTTATATAGAAAATGTCAACTTTGAAAAAAATTCCATTTGATTCCTTCCTTGATTTCATGAAGCAGAAAACTGGGCCGACAGTTGCTTCCCTTTCAAATCTAGCCAATTTTCCGCCTAAAAATGTGTGCTTTTTTTGACCAAAAATTGGCTTTTGGACGAGAAAGGAGGTAAAAAGTCTCATCAAAAAAATCCTGATCAAATGAGCCAAGTCCCTTAAAATAGATCCCTTTATCCTGCTGTATCCTTTGCCTTGATTTTAAAGTTTTAGGCCAGAAAATTCGATCTTTTTTGCCTTCCTCATACCCATAAAGGCCTTTTGATGCGTAAAAAAGTAAAATTAAAAGTTAAAAGATCAAGAATGTCGAAATGGAGCTGAAAAAACCGGTTTCTTTTCCGAAAAAGAACTTAATCTAAATCATATTCGCCCTTGATCCTTAGGATCATCGTTTTCGATCCATCTTAAGACTTTCTATGAACTCGAAGGCCTTAATGTGAATATATTTTTTAATTTACGACACGTGTTTTATCCATTCTAAACGGACATCCGAGAGAAAATTCCGGAAAAAGGGAATTCGACACGCTTTTGTGCAACTCGAGTGATTCACACTTTTTGCACATTTTCGACGTCGAATGAGGAAACTTGAAAACGTTCAAAATTGAAAAGTCCACTTTTCTTATCCTATAAATCATTAATTTTAATATCATTTTAATTATGTTAGATTATTTTATCACAAAAGTTTTAGGCCACATAATCGGGAATCCCAGCATCTTTAACCCTTTTCTGTCATGTAATGGCGTAACGAAAAATAGACTCGTGTGTTGGCACGGAATGAATAATTAAGGCGACGATTGCAAAGCGTAAAGATATTCATCGGCTTTCCCACAGCCCGAGATAATGATTAGTACATCAAAATGAATAAAGGGTGCATCTCGATAGATTCAAGGACGACGTAACTTCACGATCTTTTTCATATAGTCCGGATTTCCTTGAAAATCCCTCACGTATTCGTGCCCTCAATTTCAAGATGAGATAATTTGACTCTTAAGAAGGAAAAAAAGTTAAAAACGTTGGGGCACTTGATTCACGGTCAAGGTGGAAAGTTGATCGACTCCTTCTTCGGCGTAGAAATCGAACCCAGGGGGAAAAAAGTAAAATCTACTTTGACCAGTGTTTAGAGCGAAAGTTAAGTTTTAACATGGAAATAATGGTCTTTGGGTACCACGTACGTCACTTGATAAGCGTGAAAACCTTCCAAATTTCTGTAATTTTGTAGTTCAAGTATGTAGTCGATTTAGGTCACCTGAAGGGTTTTAGGTCGAAAAATAATCTCCTGTTGGATTTTAATTCATTCATGATAGGCTGTAAAAACTTTTATGGGGCGCACCCTTAATGTATTATAATAGGATTGAGCTGTTAATGGCTAAGAAACGCTTACCGGCCTATTATTAGTACATATTAGGTAAGTGCTTTGAAAATGAATTACTAATGTTGAGGTGGGAAATGAAACATTTGACCCTATTGGGAGGGGAGATTCGTTTATTGGTGGAGAATGACCTTTATGACCTTCTCCACCAATAAACGAAGACAGAACTCAGGAACGTTTGGTCCCATAAAAAAAGTGTATTAATAAAAACTTACTCGAAATCAAGAGTAGAATGGATTTTCATCGTCAAAACATAGGATTCGTTAACGAAGTTAGGGTCGTTCTGCAGCGCCCTGTCGGATCCAAAAATTTATTCTTCCCAAACTATACCCTGCTAAAATGCGAGGTCTGATACTTTTTCGTCAGGTCAAAATTCTGGCAGATAATCCGGCTCTCCTCTTCAATTTTCGCCATTTTGACGTTTTTCCTCATTTCCTAATACTGCAGGTAATCAACTTTTTCAAAGACGCCTTTCATTCCGGAAACCCTTTTTGTCATCTTGTAACCTTTTAATAAAGGCTTCATTTCAAAGAAAAAAACGTTCCGAGCAATTTGCGCTACTGTTATGACCTTTAGTTTTCTATTTCATAAAGAAATCCTTTAAATTGGACACGTATACTTTTTATACGCTTTGATTCCGAATCAAAGAGTGAAAGCCACCGAAAGTGATAACCGTCATCAATCTTCTTCAGGTGGCCTTTGCACCTTCTTCCATTTTTTTCTGTAATTGTCCGAAAAAAATCCGATATCTGAGCGATCTTTGCCCTACTTTGAGAGCTGAAACGAAATTCCTATTTCCCACGAGTTCTGTCCACAATGCACAGAATCCATTATTGGTTAATTAGCTCTTTTGCATATCGATCTCGTTTAATACTCTCACGTCGTTCTACCGAGTACTAATTGAGCCCAAACCCATATCAAAAGAGCCCTGGTTTGAGATGGTTGAAAAATGTGACGGGAATGTCCGCGGATGATGTTCTGGGGCCCAATGGCCTAAATGGAATTTCGTGATTTTCTCAAAACCGGAAAGTTAGAGATGGCTGGAAATGGTGACGGAAATATATCATGGGCCATGGCCCGAGGACCATAATAGAAGACAGTTGAGGTTATAGGACTATCTACAATAGCTTTGGCTCCAGAGCCAAATATGTGTGTAAAACCTAGAATTGCCACGTTTCGACTTACGTTTTTGGCTCTGGAGCCAAAACTATAATAGATACAGGATTCGGACATCTTCTAAAAGAACAAGCACTAAATTACCTTTAAAATGAGACTAGTCCGAGCTCAATCGGGCGGAAATCTCCCACACCGTTGACCGCCGTCAAACCTTAATTGTTTTAATCCTTATCGGTCGTAAAACGGAGGTCTATTTTGACCGTCGATTGCTGCCGAACGGCTGGACCGAATTAGACAAATGATTAATCGATTTTTAGGTAATTTTATAGGCTTTCTTTCTTTACTAAACGGTCAAATCGCCAAAACCTATAGTTTTTGAGATATAATCAAAAAACCTCAAAAAGTGCCAAAATTTTGACTTTTTTTGCAATTTTGACAAGGTTCCGGGCAAAATTTTTGTTGGCAAACTTCAGATTCGTAATCAGCGACCCAAAAAACATAAAATAAGATGTAGATTACGACTGTACCTAATTTTCCCGCTAACTGCCCTTTTTTGATCTAAGATGCCTGGGCTATAATGTCCAAAAATCGTGATGAAAAGGGCCCTAAGTTCTCTTTTGGCTATATCTCACGGAGGGCTTATGAAAGAGGTGGGCTCATTTGGATAAAAGTTATTTGGGCTCAATTTGACGTCGCGGGTTCTACCTTTTGTCTTCAACTTCTGGGAATGATTTTGATGTCTCTGGGCACATATCAAAAAAATCAAAATCGTTCTCTTTTTTTCACGCTTCGCAGCGTATTTCACAACGTTCGACCTGCCGCCCGGGCAATTTATAAAGGTTCCCATAGCCAACCTAAAGAAATAGACGCGCACCTAAGGCGTTATATAATTTAGTGTCGACATAGGCCTTTTTGCTCGGCGAATAATTAACTCGGGAACATCACATCGAACAACCTGGGAAAGGTCAAATCCCGGATACCCTTCCTCAACGTGCATTTTAAATAAGGTTAAATTTGTCTATCAGTCAATTTTCTGACCTTTATATTAAATTTATTATTATGATTATTATTTTTAATTAATTAACTTGTAATCCGCATTCTTCGCTGTGCTATCGCAATCACGTCTTGAGAAATCAAGGGCAGAATTGAGACAAAAAAGGGCAATTCGTTTTTTCAGCTCCCTGTAGACCCATCGGCTTGAAATTTTTAGGGCTTCTTCTTTCTGAACAATAGTGCCAAATTCAAGTCGGTCAACAGGGAGCTGAGAAATGGTCATTTTTCGGTTGTCTCCACCCATTGATTTTGGAGTTTTTAGACTCTTTGGAATCTTAATATTCCAGGAAGCAAACGCTAAACATGACACCCAAGGTTTATTTCATAGTAGCGTTTGGGCTAGTGTGGTCTAGGCGAACATATCAAAAGTCCCCACCCCCACACCCTGAGGTGGGAGAGGAGGTTAAAGGCCAAATTTTTTTCAACCTATATCTCGAAAACTATGGCAAAATGAGCACTTAGTTAAAAATTGAAGCTGACATGATTTGAAATTTTAGATAACCGATTTTCAAGATCGGATATTTCGACAACGTAACAACGAATCGGCAAAACTGTTGAATGAATTTTGAAGCACATTTTGTCAGCTTTAATTTTTAACTTAGTGGACATGTCGCTAGAGCGCATAGTTTTCGAGATAAGGGCAAAAAACCTGAAAAATCTAATCTTCCACCCCCTTCCCCACTTTGAACTCAGGGTGTGGTGGCTGTGTTGACCCCCACACTAGTCCAAACACATCTGTGAAGTCAAAAATAGAGTGACATCCACAATACTTCGTTGCCTGGACTAGTGAATCTTATAACTTGTTATGTACTTAACCACCTTCATTCACATGTTCATTAATCATAGGTGATTAGGCAATCGCTTCTTAATTAGGAAGAAGAAAACAATTAGCTCACAGATGGTATTATGGCAGCAATAATAAACAGTCGTAGTAAAAGTCAAAGCTTGGAGGGGGTGTGAGGAGCCATTGGCTAAGAATGGGCTTTAGACTCATGAAAATTGTTGTCGGATTTTCATTCTTCTTTTTGGACGTCTACATAACGGAATTTTACCGAAAAGAAATTACTCCACTAATGAACAATAATTTAAAATTAATCGTTAATTAATTTAACAAAGGTGCCCTTCGTTTTGGCAAAACCAGCTTTTTCTGTTAATTTTTAACGTCCTTCAAAGCGAAACAATGAAATCTTTTGAGTATTTTCCATGGGATTCTTGAGACGTTCTGGGGTTTCCTCGGGATTCCCATTTTCCCCTCTCTTGGAACCACCGAATCCTTCCGATGACTCAAAACAAACTCGCCGGTTAACGTAAGGTCAGTTTCCACCTTCGGCTCGTTCCTTTAACTTGAAAAATGTTTCCTAAATTTGCGAAATCGTGAAAATTTAAACTAAAATGGATACTTTTAAGAATATGTAAGTACCTATTCGCTTTGTTGTCCAAATGCCAGTTCTTAAGACAACCAAATCTCTTCAAAAATCACAATTCAACTTTAAACAACCCTAATCCCCTCAAATATGGGCTAACTATCATAATATTTACACCGTTACAAAGCTCTTTTGAATGCCTATCAAATTCAAAAACTCCAGCGAAAAGTTTGTATGACAAAAACACCAGCGAATCTTAATTACCTAATCGTAACTACATCAACTTTGGACCAATTTACACCGTTAGAAAGCTCTTCTAGTTCCAATAGAGGCCCAAAAACTCCCCTTTAAGAATCACATTTGCTTCTTTCTTGAATAAACAACAATCTTATTTGACCTTAGCACTAAAAATATCGAGTAATAAAAAAACCAGAAGATTATTTTAAGTAGGTACCTCTTTGTAATTAATAGACCTTGAGGATGGTGGGAAATTTTCAAATCCATTTAACGTTTTCCTCGTTAAAGGATTTCAAAATGATAACTCCGGATATCAATAATGAATGTTCTACAAAACTTTTAAAGCTTAATGTGCCATAAATGAGCAGGATGTCTGATTAGAACGCAATGAGGAACAAAAAATCGTTCAAATCTTCGCAATAAAGGATGTTGCATAACGTGTGAAGAATAATGCGTTTAATAGCACGGAATTAAGTGTGCTCGAGAAGCATATCACTGGCGTTATGACCCTTGATTGCTTATTGAGTGAAATTAAAGTAAAACCTGTTCTGACAAGTCTTTTCCTTGTTTCAGTGTCGAGAGGAGACTGTTCAGGCTTCTGCTGATGTTAGTTTTTGGAAAGTATGCGTTCGGTCTTTCCATAAGTCACTGGGATTTGGAAGGAGCTAATAAGTAAGTGAATTTTGAAGCAAAAAGGTGTTTTTTAATGTGGTTTTTAGGACGTGCGATTGGAGAGCGAATTGTTCGCTGATGAAGAACTCGAAGAATTCAAGAATAGCGGATATAGTGGACTGGAAGGATAGGAACTGTATGTGCGATAAGCTGTGCTCGAGGTATGGCGACTGCTGTACGGATTCGCCGCATTTCGACGTGGACGAACAACGTCGAGGTTCTGCAACTTTTAGCTGCGTGACTTTGAAGCAGTTTGGTGGTATCTATATGCAGACTTCGTGCCCTCCTAGGTGGGGAGATATGGCTGTAAGGTCTGCGTGCGAAAAGGCGAGCGAAAACATTCGAGATCCGATGGCCGGAGTTCCTGTGACGAGCAACAACACTGGCATCACGTATCGGAACCTTTACTGCTCGATGTGCCACGACGACCATTACGACCTTCACGTCTGGCATCCTCATATCGAATGCGATCAGATACCGTTCAACCTTACAGAGCAGACAGTCTCCAACATGTTAGATTTCGACCAAACGAAAAAATCTTGGGGTTTCAAATTAGACAATCGGTTTTACTCTTGTGTAGTGGATCCAGTGATTCCTGAAACTGCCATCCATATTATTCGACGTTGTCCAAGCGGGGTGATAAAAACGTGCGCTGTGAACTGGACGAATGTCGAAGTCCGGAGTCGATGTGAAGCCTACACTTCGTTGGTTTACGACTCGGATGCTACTTTTCGAAACCCGCACTGCGCCATGTGCAACAACGTCGCCCTTCAGCATCTTCAATGTGCACAGATTTTATTCAGATTCGCCAACACAAGAGATTTTAGCCCTATCGCGTTTTCTGTCCTGTTCGACCTTAGTGCGAAACAAGTCGGAATGGTCGAGCCTTGCTCTGAAGATCAACTTTACGATCCTTTCTTCAAACGGTGCCGCTCCATCATCACAGAACTCAAAGCCAACAAGCATTACTACCTCGTGGAAAACTCAGCCAAGCTAACGAACTCGACGATCGTTTTCGTTCCCAAAGAAAACAACACGGATTTGGAACCTTGTTCGAAATTTATTTTGGAGAGAGAAGAGTTCTCGGTGGAGAATCGAACAGTTTACGTCCCTCAGTATAAGAAACGCTTTGAAGAAGGAGATTTTATGATAACGGATGATGGAAAGCTGGAAATCTGCATTGGAGCATTGGGCATCAAACTTGTAGACAAATTTGGAGTCTATATGGGTTACGTTACATACGCTGGACTTGGCATTTCAATTATATTTCTCATCCTTCATTTAACTGCGTTTTCATTGGTGTCCGAATTGAGGAATCTGTCTGGTAAAAATTTGGCGTCGCTTTGCGTCTCGTTGTTGGTGGCGTATACGACTTTTATGGCGGGGCAAGTTTTGGAAGGGATCCCTTGCTTTGTCATCGCTGTCATCACGTTCTACGCGTTTTTGGCTTCGTTCATGTGGATGCTGACGATGGCGTTCGATGTTTGGAGGACTTTACGTTTGGCTACGGCCGAGTTGCGCGTCTCCGCTGGAAAACAATGGAGGAAGTTTTTCATTTATTCTATCTGGAGTTGGACCGCTCCTGCTGTTATTGTCGGTGCGGCGATTTGGGTCGAGTTGACGCCCGAAATACCGAGCGACTGGAGGCCCGAATTTGCCGTTTATTCGTGCTGGTTTGGACAGAGTAAACCACTTTTGGCGTTTTTCGCCGCACCATTGGCCATCATAATGGCGCTCAATATAACCTTTTTTGCGAGCTCGGCGCACATGATTTATTCGACGACGTCGACCACGAAATTCACAGCGAGCGCTAGCACACAGAGGGACTTCAGGCTCTATGTCCGACTCGCCGTCGTCATGGGCTTAACATGGACGATGGGACTCATCGCGGGAACTTTGGACGTCGAAGTTCTCTGGTACGCTTTCATCGCCCTCAACACCCTTCAAGGTCTCTTCATCTTCCTCGCGTTCACCTGCACGGACAAAGTGATCCGAGGCCTCGCCGTCCGGCAAAACGACGACAAACCCTTAAGACCTCCTTCCTTCTCATGGTCGACGGACTCAACACGAAGATCCCACATGGGCTCCGACCAAGCAACCACCGACACTTTGTACTGACCAAAGCCAACAAGTTTTTTAAGCCAAGTTATTTTTTAATGGACTTTTGTACATATTTTTAGGAAGTAACTACTATGATTTTATTAATGTCTAATTTGTAAATAAATTAACTTTTTTGTAAGTGTAAAATCCCTGTTTTCAAGCACTTGAGAGTTGAGATAATCTCTCCCACATAATGGAATCAATCCGAACACCAGATCTTCAAGTGAAGCAAAAGGTTATACTCTGGTTATCAGGAAAAAGTTAGGAAAATTTTTCAGGATCAAAATTATTATTTTTTACCCTTCAAATTCCCATAACTTCCACAATTTTTGACTGATTTTGTCGATATTTATACCATTGGAAAGCTATTTAAACTAGTTTTCTAGCATAAATATCGATAAAATCGGTCAAAAATTATGGAGTTATGGGCAGGAAATCCTGCAGCATTGAAAAAGGGATCTTTTTCTACTGAGAAAGATAATACCAGGAAGAAATTCAACAAAAGACGTCATCATAAAGTAACACTTTATTATTAAAAAATATATATAAACATGGTAAACCTTATATTAATACACTCCTTAACTCTTGAGATATTAATGAGTAATGACTTATAAAAACATAATTTGCCTAAAATAAAAGAAACCCTGAAAATTCGATTTAAACAATTAAAAATGCGGAAACAAGCTCGACCAAAAAAGCCAAATTTTAACAAAAATCAATCCCTCCGAGAAAACTTCTCGATTATTTTTATTTTTTTATTTCTTTGACAAATCAGCCTTCTTTTTTTTTAGCCAGAACCATCAACATCAAAGAATTACCTAGAAAGGTTAATAAAATATTTTTTGTGGCAAAATGGGCAAAAAATAGCGCTTTTCTAAGTGACAAATACTACCTACAGACATCGTACAAATTTTTGTTTCAAAAATATACTCTCAGATTATTTTTTAACCTCAAATTTTAAAGTTAAAGGTTCTCCAATCATCAAGGATGGAGACAAAAAGTTAAATTTGAGCCAATCATCTTGAAATTTAGCACAGACCTTCTTAAAAAGAAAGAGCCCTGGAAATTTCAAGTCAATTGGTCCATAAGGAGCCAAGATAATAAATTACCTTTTTTGGGTTAAGAATTTAGACAATTTTTTCTTTTAATTTAAAAAAAAACTCCTTTACGAAAATTCTTTGGTTTTTATTTAAAAAAAAACAATTGATTATCAGGGTAACATATGTAATTTTTTTTTTAAATTTTGGGCTTAAAAATCATTAGTGGGAGTTGCCTTCATTGAAAAGTAGTAAAAATTAAAGTAGGAATGATATTTTTATTAAAAATTATACAATTAAAGCTTTAAAATGTTAAAAATTTAATAAATACTTTAAGTGGAACGTACAGATTTGAAGGAAACGCTCGTCCCACTTATGGTAATCGTTGATCATGTCGGCGAAATCTGCTCGTTGTCCGGAGCGAGCGAGTAATGATGACGTCTCAGGGCTGCCAACTTGAGTCGCTCTTTCACCAAAGAGTTCTCCAATTCGAGGACCCTCACTTGGGACTCCATTTCAAGGCGTTTGGCGTTATGGAGGGTAAGGCCGGAAACGTCGAGATCATCTGGAGAAGAAAGTGAGTTTTTTGATGCTCCATGGATCAGATGACTTACCAGATTGTTCTACTAATTGTACGCAAGCTTTGGCATTGGTTAGAACGCCCGCAGTCGCTCCGGTGACACCTCTAGACGCTCCAGTGAGCTGCTCCAAGCTTTTGCTGCCCCGTTCAGCTTTCACCCGGCTAGCCACAACAAGCTGGGCTGTACTCGCAGAAATACCTTGAGCAGCAGCCATAACAAGCTCAATCTTTCCACCACCTGTCACCACTTCATCAGCAGCTTCCCTACAAATTTCAATTTTAAGAAAAATTCAATTTAAAATGTTTTCTTTACAGTAAATAAGTGGCTCCCATTCCAACTGCCTTAGCTGCAGAAATAAGACCTTCCGTCCATTGGTGGTTTCGCTTGTAGAATTCTTTAGCAGAAGCAGTCCCCTAAAAATTATTCAAAAAATGTAAGAAATAATTCAAAGAGGAACGGCAGAGGTTACAGCTCAGGGATTTTCTCAGAGAAAATTTAGATTGACTAGGGTTACTTACTTTTCCTTGTGAGACGATTTCAGCTTGTAAAATTCGTGATTTTTGAACTAAAATTCTGATTGCTTGCATAAGGCCGGTGCAAGAATCGAGGATTTTTTCGTTGACTTCGAGCTTGAGACCGGAATCCGCTGCACGGGAGTTGGAAAGCATTTCTTCGATTTTTTTGGCCGCTTCTTCGATCGCTTTGTCCATGGCGGCCAATTCGGACTCGACAAGGTCTTCAACTGAGGTCGAGCTCGTTTGAAGATTTGATTGAAGTTGGCTGACCATGGAAAGAAGGTCTATGATGGTGTCTTTCATGTCTTTCATCGTGACTGGTCCGCTCCTTGCGTCTTTTAACGACGTGAGACACGTTTCGCCGACTTTTTTGCATGTTTCGCCCATCCGCTCGCCAAACTCGATGTCTGGCGAGATGTTCGAAGTCGCTTTCCCGAGCAAGACGAATTCAGCGGTTTGATGAGCAAGTCTTACGATGCCATCAGGTGTTACTTCTTTCTCAACTGAAGTTATACTTGTATGAAGGCCATCTACCAGTGATGAAAAATAATCTGAAAAAACAATTGAAGCAATATAGTAAAATAAAAAGTGGTTTCGAGAAGGAAAGAGTTGAATTTTCTCAAAATTGTTTCAATTCGCAGATAGGGATATTTTAGCGGTTGGTACCTTTTGACGTATGAACCTGACAATTACCTTCCCGAAATGAAATTTCGAGATTTTTAAGTTTCTTAACGAACTGAACAACATTTTGTAATTTAATGACGCAAAAACGTTTAAATTTATGTAATTTTGTATTAATTTTTAATATAAACTGTATTTATAATTAGGTTATATAAAGTAGCATTAATACCATTACAAAACATGCCTTCTTCTGCTTTAAGTGTGGCAGTTGTTTGTTCGAGTAATATGAACCGAAGTATGGAAGCCCACGCTTATCTAAGCAAGAAAGGCTTCAAAGTGAAATCCTTCGGTACTGGTGACAAAGTGAAGCTTCCAGGAACAGCAGTCGACCGACCCAACGTTTACGACTTCAGCTCCACTTACGACGAGATCTTCCACGATTTGGAAAGAAAAGACAAATCGTTTTATACGCAAAATGGTTTACTCCATATGATCGACAGGAACCGGAGGATAAAACTGAGGCCGGAAAGGTTTCAAGAGTCGACCGAGAAATTCGACGTCGTCGTCACATGCGAGGAAAGGGTTTACGACCAAGTTATCGAATATTTTGAAAACAGAGTCTGCGTGGACAGCGCGAGTGTCCATGTGCTCAATATCGACATACAGGACAACCACGAGGAGGCGACCATCGGCGCTTTTTTGATCTGCGAGCTTTTATCGATGATGTCAAACACTGAAGACTTAGATAATGAAATCGATAACTTGATTACCATGTACGAACAAAAATGTAACCGTACGATTCTCCATTGTGTTTTATTTTATTAAAAATTATTTATCTTATTTTGTAATTTTGTTAACCAATAATGGAGAGGCCATGAATGCTCTTTTCTCCATTGTGGTACTAACCACCTTCACCACAGTATGATGGCCTCTTTTCCAAATCTTAGTGCCTCTGTTTAGCACATCGTGATGCCCTTTACCCCTCTGTGGTGCTTCTTTCTCCACTGTGGTTCCCGTTTTTCCACTTTAGTGCCCTGTTCCCCAATGTGGTGTCCAGTTTCCCACTTTGGTGTCTTTTTCCCCACTGTAGAGCCCGTTTTCCCAATTTGGTGTTCTTTTCCCCAATTTGGAGCCCTTTTCCCAACTGTGGAGCCCAATTTGGTGCCCTTTCCCCACTGTGGAGCCCATTTTCCTACTTTGGTGTCTTTTTCCCCACTGTGGAGCCCGTTTTCCCAATTTGGTGCCCTTTTCCCCACTTTGGTGTCTTTTTCCCCACTGTGGAGCCCGTTTTCCCAATTTGGTGCCCTTTTCCCCACTTTGGTGTCTTTTTCCCCACTGTGGAGCCCGTTTTCTCAATTTGGTGCCCTTTTCCCCACTTTGGTGTCCTTTTCCCCACTGTGGAGCTAATTTTCCCCATTTGGTGCCTTTTTCCCCAATTTGGTGCCCTTTTCCCCACTTTGGTGTCTTTTTCCCCACTGTGGAGCCCGTTTTCTCAATTTGATGCCCTTTTTCCACTTTGGTGTCTTTTTCCCTACTGTGGAGCCCGTTTTCCCAATATGGTGCCCTTTTCCCCACTTTGGAGCACGTTTTCCCCATTGTGGTGCCCCAGTTTTTCCCATTCTGGTTCCCCCTTTTCACCACTATGATAGCCCTCTTTACCACATTGTGGTGCCTTCCTTTACTTTGGGCAATCTTGGGTTTGATGGTATACAAAAGCTTTCTATTTAAGAAATCATTAGATTTAAGGCTACCTGATTTAATAATAATTATAATAGCTTTAATTATCAACTTACCAATCGAACAAGTGGACGATGAAAAAGCAGGATTGTCAACTTCGTGAATCGCATTTTTGATTATTTCCTCAGACTCCCCAACTATTTTTTCTGAAAAAATTTCAAAAAATAAATATTTTCATCATAAAACAAACAAAAATACCAAATTGTTGTTTTAAAAGGTCCTCTTTAGCTTTCAAAGTACGATCAGATTCTTTAAGCTTCTCGTCCGCTTCTCGTTTTTGACTCAACAAATCTTGAAGTTCACTTTCCGCATGCGCCTTCTCTTTGGTCACAAACTCAAGTTTGTACTCCAACGTCTGGTGAGGAAAAGTTAAAAATGTTTCAAAGAAAGAAGAACGAACTTGTTTTTGTTCAGCAGCAGCATCTGCAGACGCCTGAAGCGTAGCAAGTTCTTGTGCCAGTTCTTCAAGTTGGCTCCTTCTTCCGGAATCCAAATCAACTTCACTTTTCATACTCGTAAGCTGCCTATCGACATCAGCTTTCTGCCAAAAAGACAAAACGTCCATCAAATAATCAACATTTTTCCGATCCATTTCCGAAAGCTCATTCCCTTTTAACACATTCAGCGTCATGAAAATTTTAGCGTCCATAACTTACAGGCCTAAAGCTATTTAATGCATAAAATTGCTCAGACCACTCCTAAGCCATAAAAACTAATAACCTCTGAACAGGGGCGGATCGGCCGTTTTCGGCCCACCGGCGCATCCATTTTTTTTTCTCTCCATATATCCCCCAAAAATTTTTCTGAACATATTTTAACGCTATTTTTCATCAAAAACCTTAAAATCGACATTATAAGAGCCAATTTTTCTTTAAGAACCCTCAAAATCAAAGTTTT
Organism: Orius laevigatus; assembly: GCA_018703685.1. Lineage (NCBI taxonomy): Eukaryota > Metazoa > Arthropoda > Insecta > Hemiptera > Anthocoridae > Orius > Orius laevigatus. Next base: position 145,232 of record JAGWEN010000117.1, read on the forward strand.
AAGAGCCTTTTTCGTCAAAAACCTTAAAATTGAAATTTTAAGAGCGAATTTTTCTTCAAAATCAACATTTGTAAAGCTTAATTTTCGTCAGAAACCTCAAAATCAAAGTTACAAGAGCCCAATTTACGTCCATAAACCTCAAAATAAACCTTTTTTCGTCGGAAATCTCAAAATCAAGGTTTTAAGAGCCAAATTTTCTTCAAAAACCTTAAAATCAACATTTGAAAAGCCTAATTTTCGTCCATAAACCTCAAAATCAAAGGTTTAAGAGCCAAATTTTCGTCAAAAACCTCAAAGTCAACATTTCTAAAGCCAAATTTCCGTTTAAAAAAAAACTTAAAATCAAATTCAAAGAAACAATTTTTTGTCAGAAACCCCAAAATCATGGTTTTAAGAGCCAATTTTTGTTCAAAAAACTTCAGAATCAGCGTTTAAAGTGCAATTTCCGTGTTTTTTACGTATTGAATAGCCCAGCTACACTCGATTTTCGACGAAAAATTAACTCTTAGAACCTCGATTTCGAAGTTTTTCGACGAAAAATTAACTCTTAGAACCTCGATTTCGAAGTTTTTTGACGAAAAATTAACTCTTAGAACCTCGATTTCGAAGTTTTTCGACGAAAAATTAACTCTTAGAACCTCGATTTCGAAGTTTTTCGACGAAAAATTAACTCTTAGAACCTCGATTTGAAGTTTTTCGACGAAAAATTAACTCTTAGAACCTCGATTTCGAAGTTTTTCGACGAAAAATTAACTCTTAGAACCTCGATTTCGAAGTTTTTCGACAAAAAATTAACTCTTAGAACCTCGATTTCGAAGTTTTTAGACGAAAAATTAACTCTTAAAACCTCGATTTCCCCTCGAATAGCCCAGGCCCCTGTGAAATGTTTCAGTACCTCGAATTTTTTGACCTTTCAGCTTTATTTGCTCCTATTTTAGTATTGGCCCTTACCGGCCCGATCCGCCCCTGCCTCTGAATGTGTTAAAACGTGATTTCGGCCACAGTGCTCGAAAATATTTACAAAATATTTCCATCACCCTAAAATTATTTACAAAAAAACCAAAAACGAAGTCTTGTGCTGTTGATTCTGATCCATGCTGAGAGATTGTCGAGCAATAAAATATAAAAAGGCTTACAATTTTAATTAAGATGTTGTTTGCTGACCTCGCGAATTTTGTCATTTTGTCAGAACCTCTCAGAGCTTTGTCGACACCTGCTTTCTACCATTTATAACAAAGATTACAACTAAATTCCCTTTTCTTTGATAAAAACTACAGTGAAATCGGAAAAGCACCGTGTGGGGACAATTACCTGACACATGGAATGAGAAAATACCTGTCTCAAAAGTTGAATGTGCTCCTCACGAAGTTGCCCGTAGATTTCTTTCATTTTCAAAAACTTTTCGTCCTTTAATTTGATTTGTTCTGAAAATTTGAGTTTAAATTTGGCCCCAATTTTCAGCAATAAACTTACTGTCGAATTCGTCTGACTTAAGGTCTAGTTTGGATTTAAGTAATCTTTCTGCAACTAGTTCACTTTCCTAAACAAAAAAAAAAAATGATGGGACTTCTAAAACGATTTTGTCTTTACCTTTTTAGAAATGTCCGTTTCTAAGTAGTTGATTCTCTCATTCAGTTCTCTGATAGTTTTTTGATGTTCACTTACTAGTTTGCTCATTTCATTCCTATATCGTGCAAGCTCATTTTGAAGGTGTTCTATCAAACTGTCCCTATATCAAAATTCGATTTCCGATTCTTTTGACAAAACAAACCTTTCTGCAATAACTTCCGGTGACGTATTTCCATTCGAGACGGGAGAATTGAGATCGACAAGTTCGCCAGTCAACGACTGCATGTCCGGAGTGTCCGCTGTCTCGTCTTCAGGAGGCAAAATGACCACGGGAGTCACATACGACCCAAGCTCAGCTTGTATCAAGAAATTCGGTGGGTTCTACAAAAAACGTTGAATCTCCAAACATGAAAGCAACTTACGCTTGGAAGTGTCGGTATTTGAATAAGAAATTTGAAATATTGAAGTTGACTCGATGCTACATAAAAGGTGCTCAGCTTCTTAAATTGGTCGAAAAATCGCGTCCGATGGCCAGCAAGCAAATCCTGAGGGAGCGAAGCATGAAGTTTAAAAAGCAACTTGACACAAGAATCGTAAAGCTGCGAAGAGTCCTGAATCATCGGAATGAGAGGAGCCAGACGACACTGCCCGCTTGTCGTCATCGAATTCGATCTTGATCGATCCAGCGAATCAAAAACTAGAAAACAATAAAAAAATAAAAAATCCTTCTTTCCATACTTGCGAATTGAAGTTTTAAAATTTCATCCATGTAATCAAACATTTCTACACATAATTGGAAATAGTTGTTGACATCGTTTTCTCCTATGGTATCAAGTTCGTCGGAACTCAGCTGAAGGTTTCCCGGTATCCTTGGGTTCCTTCGATGAAAATTAATTTTACAGCATAACAACTGGCAATATTCTAAAATGAGCCTTCCGTAGCAATCTCGCACTAGATGTCCCTAAAGCGAAAAAATGTATTTTTGAACAAAATTGGTTCGTTTTTACCCAAAGTTTTCCGAGATCTTCGACCATGGAGACGTGCCTGATGCTGTCCTGAAGCGACTGAGGGTGCCCTTCCCGCAGAACTTTGTGGAGGACGTGGCAGAACTTCCAGGCTGCGATTCGGTTGTCTTTGAGCGGAAGTCGCATCACGACCGCCCAGAACGTTTCCGCGCATTTTTCGTGGAAAGTTCCAAGAATCGTGCTCCTCACATGTTTTTCCTTGACAGGATTCTCAACCTGATTTATCGCCTTACTTATGCTAACGCCCTGCAAAAAAATAAAAATAATAGAAAAATTCAATAATTTTTTTTACCAAATTTAAATAATCTTTATCCGTAAATGCGAACATTTTTCAAAATGAGGATAAAAATCAATTTTTACATACTTCACGTCAGTAAGGTGAGGACTGATAGTTTGAGATAAGTTATCTCATGTTTAAAGATTACTTGAGATTAGTTGATATTTTGACTCTAGGCGTGGTGGATATCGATTAAACATTGAGGTATGCTTGCAGCCCTAAATCTACTCTATTGCTCCAATTTATCTTTTATCTCTGACCATAAGCTCATGAGATTCCCTGACTCTATGGCAGTCACTTGCAGCAATTGAGGTAACAAGAGAATTGATTGCTGAAAGAAGCTCTAGGTTGGTAAAAATCCATAGCCCATCATCAATTAATGAGCTATGGGATAAACCTCCCTAGTCCCTAGGATGAAGATTCATAATGCTTCACAGTGGCCACTGGGAACAATCAATGCTCAGGGATGCCTCTTCCATTTCCCTCCTTTATTTGCCTTTTCACCACCTAGGGACCAGTTCCCTGCACAAAGTGGCCCAGGAAATAGAATCTATGAGTACTTTAGGACATCCCAATAGCTCCTCAAAAGGCTGAAAAGGGAGCTTAGCATGAACATTAACTGACCAACTGGATAAACAACATACGGCTTTGGTTCTATAGTGGTTCAGCGTCTGCTGGCTACTATTCCATAACTACAGGTTCTACATTCCAGAACTACAGGCTCCCTTGTTTGGGGACATCATATGGTTGACCACCAGTCTCTGAAGTTTAATCAGCAACTGTACTACAGGTTAGAACCATGGCCTCTTCTGAGGGGAGGCGCTGTGCAGATTGGTTTAAAAATTGCTAGTTTGCACCACATGAGAGCTGTCAACTCTATCGCATCCAGCTGGTTTTCATCAATCCCAACTGACACATCGGCTTCAACTCCAATCTAACTCTCGGTCAACTCTATTGCATCTAGCTGGTTTCATGAATCCCAGGATTCAACACATCAGTCTCTACTCCTATCTCTACTGCATGCGATCTGTCAACTCTTCTTCATCCATCTGACAACCACTACTCGTCGGCTATGCCCAACTCTTCATCAGCCACGTCATGGTTTCCACAAATTCATTACAGCCAGACTCATGACACCACTCGCCGGATTCGTCCAAAGATAAGTAGTTTCGAGAACTGTCTTTTCAAGAGGAAATCCTTATTAACAAAAATTAAAAACGAAACCCCTTAAATTGAATTGTCCGGGCTGTATTTAAAGAAACCGATTCAAATGTTCAGATGAATATAAACGATAATTAAATGGAAAGACATGAAGTACCTGGTTCTTTTCGAAGTTCTCACGTTCGAGTTCCAAGCTCGTCTTCCTTTGTTGAAGTACCCTCGGAAGCGATAACGACGACATCCTTCTTCCTAAACAAAATTCAAGAAAACAGTTCCGGAACTATTTAAAAAAGTCGAGTTTTCCTCTCCATTTGGCGTTCGACGTTCCCCATTCATAAACAAGAGAACTACGTAGGTGATGCAAGGTTATTTTTGAGAATGGAGAACTGAAGACTACTCAGGGGGAGAGAGAATTGAATTTGTCGGGCGGAGGAGGAAGTTGCGGGGCGTCCGGTCCGCGTGGTAGGGATGGGGTCGGCGGCGGGCGAAACGTCAAAAAACCCACGACCGGGAAAAGCCGCACAACTTTACGCCCGAGTTCCATCTCGTGGTTGCACTTTTTCCATCAAATGTTACAACAAATCGCTTTTTTTTTCTCCCGGAAATACGTTGGAATTTCTAATTTGCGTATTGGTTCAATAGAGACGAACGTAGAAAGTCGATCACCTGGATGCAATAGACTTGAACGAATTTGGAGGGTAGCTGCTAGCTGGAACTTAAAGCAAAGAGCAACCGATTTGAAAAGATCGAGTATCTGAATGTTTTGAGGGTTTAGCAGGCTGCAGGTGGAAATGGAGCAGAAATAAAGCAAAATGACAATGGTTATGGAAGACACTAGTCAAATAGCTGCATTGCTGGGGGAAGAGGGAATCTGGATGCTACAGCCTACATCAACAAGCTGCTTCATGGTTGACGTTCTCCACAGTCAGTCATTCTATTCGAAGCCAGCTGAGTGAAATAGAGCCAAACGAGGATAAATAGAGCAGAACGAGTTCAGAGGGTTGAACGCCGAGGAATCAGCTGGGTGCAGTCAGAGGGTAGGCCTTCCTGGGGCTTCACTTGGGCAGAACCATCGATCTGCAATGGAATATGAAGATTTCAGAGAGATAAAGAGAGAATATGCCAATCAACTAGATGCAATAAAGATGACTTCAGATGGGTTGAATAGGACGACTTCGCAGATCTGTACTTACTGGGAGAACTCGGAACATCTAAACTAGGCTGTGGCTATGGAATGAGTAGGATGAGTGCAGAGGACTGAACATAGAGAATATGCCAACCAGCTGGATGCAATGGAATTGACTTCAGAAGGCTAAATACCTATGAAGGAGATTCCATGATGTCAACCAGGCAACAAAGCAAAGCTTGTTCCAAATGGAGAGAACAACTGGGTCTCCTAGAATGTTGGACTTCAAAGGTTCCAATAAAGACACTGCTAATCAGCAGCTGGATGCTAAAGAGTAGATCAAGGCCATTAACTCATCCACTAGCTTCTGAGAATTCCTTTTTCTTTATCCATAAAAATGGAAATTTTATCTTTTGTGTAAACTTTATTTTGAAAACGTGACTATTTTAAAAACAATGCAGGACAAGTTTCTCTCTAAGGTAAACACTCATCCATTGTCTCTGTATCGACCTTCAGAAAATACGTCGGTAAATAATTTTAACAAAAAACACTCAGAACTCCAGAACTACTAGACTAAGGTTAAGGTATTAACAAAAAAGACAAAATCCACAATTTTTGTTTTTATTTCTTCACAGTCCTTTCCCAAAATTTGATTACACAGCAGGGGAAGAGAAGATGTCACAATTTATACGGAAAAATTAAATAAAATGCCAAAAAAAAGATTCGTCGAACGGAAAAAAATAATTGACCATCAACGTTTTTACACTAAAGCACCTTTTGAAGTGAAGCACTAGCGCTTCTCTTCCCACGGAATACAAAACATGCTTGAAGAGCAGAGAGCGACCAATTTGATATGACTTTTTATTATTTTCGCCGTAAAAACACTGACAAGGACAAATTGCAGTACAACTAATCTCTAGAAATAACTATATTTAATATTAATAATGATAATAACAGCCTTCAGCTTTATCGCAGCGCATTTCAGTCGTTTTTTATAATTTTTTTCCGATTCCAAACATCTTGACAATCCAGGTAATAGAAAATCAAAAATTACAGAAAAAATAAAAGATGAAGGGTGTAGGATCTAATTTTAATACAAAATGAGCAGAATGCCGCTTATTTTGGATAAAATCAATAACCGACAACCTTTGAAGCAGTGAAATCTGTGAGCAACTTTAGTGTCGAGGAACCTTAAAGGAAAAAAAGATTTCATAAAAAAATTTTTTAGGTTCAGAATCCTAAATTGACTTATAAAATTTCATTTAAAAAAAATTCTTCCCTGTACAACCCATTCTTTTTGTGCGAGAGAAGAAACCTACTGCGAATATTCAAATTTATTTACAGAGGAGTATTTACAGAGGAAGATTAAAATAATAAATAAAAGGAAGACGGGGATGGGAAATTTTGACAAAAAAATGGCACCAATTATAAATAAATGCTGGAGGTTCTATAACCGTCAATCCTTCAATTTTTTAACTTCCTCTTTACAGCGGACCTTTTCCATTTTTAATTGGCAGTTTTAAAAAAATATATAATTATCACATATTCGTATTATACATATAAAAAAATCAGAGTCGTTTGGGTGTTAGACACTGGTCGATTTTGGGGGGCGAAAATTTCAAAAAAAGGACATGAAGCTTTTTGTGGAACGTTGAATGCCTTTTGATTAGCAATTTCAAATTGCAGCACTAGGTGGACCAATTAGGACTCGAAATTCAGGAAATGTCCATAGCTTGCACAATTTTTGACCGATTTTGTCAATATTTTACTGATAGAAAGCTCTTTTGAAGGCCTAAAAGCTATCTAATGCATAAAATAGCTAAGACTACTCCTTAGCCTTCAAAAAATGACCTAAAGTTGGAAATTTCAAGCCCTCTGGTCCAATCAAAAAGACACTGTGTCCTCTATTTCTGCAGTCTAATGGCTAATTGAGTGGTAAAAAAGTTATCAAGGAACAAATAACCATGAAGGAATTGCAACCTTGGCGTCGAGACTCAATTTAAAAAAAAAATTAAAAAATTAATTACAACGAAAGCGAGGGGGGAGAAAAAAAATAAAGAGCCGACCAACAAAAATGGGGAATGTATAAGGGCTCTAATTTTTTTTACAGAGTAAAAACTATCCTCGGATTAATTACAATCGAATAAATTACATAGCAATGTACAGTTAATTAAATATCGAGACACTAGCTGGATGTTTGTATGGGTGGGGCTGGTGCGATGGGCGGTAGGTGGGCTTGGGTCGCACATGTCCCGATCCCTCCGCCTCCACTCATCTGCTGTGACATTCGGGACATTATTTCCGTTTTTATGACGTCATCGAGTAAGCCGGAGACCATATCTCTGTCCGCCTGAATCGAAAAATTAATAAAAATAATTAAAATCGATGATTTTGGTTTACCTCATTAATAAAGCCGTAGTAGACGAGCTCTTGTGATAGGGCGTAACCGCTGTCTCGCTCTGAGACGACGCATGTGAGCTGTCGGTTCATTTTGTCGTCCATTCTTAAGAGGATCGTCATCTAAACAGAATTAAAGACAAAATCAGGGTTGCCAACTTTTTGTAGAGACAATAATAATGTTTTCATCATTTCACCACTTCAGAGCTCATTAGGAGTTTTTTTTGGTTAGTTGGATATGGGAGAAGAATTTTAGGAGGGTTGGGGAGGGGGATGATCTGACCAATTAGGGGCCCTGAACACAGTCAGGCCACTCCTCCTGACCAATGAGGGGAAATGAAAAAGGTTTAAACTCTGGAGTCTCCTCTCATTGGGAGGATACTTTTACATTGAAAGAGATTCAAATCTGCCTATATAATATATGTGGAATCAGGTAAACTACTATCACAGTGTCAGGAGGTAAACGACTATCACAGAGTCAGGAGCAGCTATCGCTACTATCTAACTGATCCTCAGTGATTCACCCTAGTCCCCCAGTCCTTCTCTCTCTCTCTGCTCTCAGGGTGAATCACTGAGGATCAGTTAGATAGTAGCGATAGCTGCTCCTGACTCTGTGATAGTCGTTTACCTCCTTTTTTTGGTGGCTTATTTAAAGGAAACCAAACGAGCTTGAAGCAATTAAATCATGGAAAAATGATGATTTTATCCTGAAAATTGATTTTTTTTTTTACCATTATTTGATTGGGGTTGGAATCATTAGGCTTAATGTTGCACATAAAGTTTACGACTCTTCTTGACTCGATGTCGTAAGGTTCGGGGCTCTTCGATTTGACCGATTCGGTCACTTTAGATTCGGGCGTGACCGGCCTCGGCTTCGCCACACAAACGGGTGGAACTTGCTGCCGCGACTTGTAAGCGGTCAAAGGATAAATGCCAAACCTAAAAAAAATTAATTAAATAAAAACTCAAAATAGAAGAAAAAACTTACTTGACATCTTCGACGAATTTTTCTAATTTTTCCGTCACGTTTGTGTCGGACATTCTAAAATAAATAGGAGGTTGATCGGGATGAGTTATCTCCGCCAAAATCGTATCGCTCGGATACATTCGCTGAACGATTTCGTCCGTTATCGATTCAGACAGATTCGCTGAAAAAGAAAATCAGCTTAAGACAGAGTCATTAGGGGGGTGAGGCAAGGGGGATCTTATAATGGAATAAGAGGGAAAAAGAGCTTAAAAAAAAAAAAAATGAAATGACTTACCGATAGCGTTGACGTAAGCGTCTGCGGCGAGTAGTTTGAGCGAATGAACCTCGAAAAGTAAAGGATGGAATAGTAATTCTTTCGCTGTAGGCCTGGCACTCGGCTCTTTGGCAAGGCACTTTGAAATGAGGTCTTTTTGTTGGGGGTCGTCCAAAGTTTCGATGGTCCGTCGTATGTGCTCGTCGGTGACCAGCGTCCCGGAATCGCCGTTCCCTTGGATCTCGAGTGCGGCCATCTCAAGAGCGCACATCCCGAATGAGAACATGTCCACAGTAGGCGACGGATCGGCTGAATGAAGAAAAACAAAAATCAGCGGAAAAAAATGAAAAGGTTGATAAACCCCCAAATTGCTCGATTTGCGATAAAAATGATTCACTAAACTCGATAAAATAGGTCAACACTTTTTCTTATTTTTCTCAAGGAAACAATGGGATTGAACAAGAAAAAAGTCTTTTGTGATTGAGACTATTGGGAATAAGCCAATGCCAATGCAATCGTGCAGTTTATTTTAGTAAATTAAATAGTTTTAAAGAAAAAATTGCCAAGTTTTTAAGGGTGGTGGCGAAATTTAAGAGTGCACCTTTTCACAACATCTAGAGGACACATCATCTTGAAATTTTTAGGGCTCCTTCAAAGAGCTGTGCCAAATTTCACATTGATATGACCAAAAGAAGCTGCAAAAAATAGTTTGTCGATGGTTTTTTAAATAAATAATTCAAAAACCATAAATAAAACTAATAAATAACCATAAAATATAAAACTAACCATAAAACCATAAACTTAGATGTTTTTCGAATAAATAACATCCAATTGTATTTTAAAAAAAAATCACCAAAAACCTTCTAAATTCACTTCAAAAAATCAAAAACTGGTTTTTCGACCAATTTGGATGGACAAATTTAAAAAGTTTGGCCGTTTTTGCATGAATTTTGACGATTTTTGATTCAATTCTTGTGTTTTCAGATGTTTTACTTCAGATTCAGTTGAATCTTCAAAATTCTGTGGTTTTTGAAACAATTTGGGTGGTTTTTGGTGCTATTTTTAATCAATAGTAAAAGAAAACTGCAAAATCATCAGAAAAGCGTCCAAACATCCGTAAAACATTGGAAAATCTTTAAATTCGAGAGGTTTTGAACCAATTTGGATGGTTTTTGGTGCTGTGTTTGATCAATTTCACTGTTTTTTAACACTTTTATTTAAATAAATTTGGAAGATTTTGATGTTTTTTTTTTCTTCTAAATTACACCAAAAATCACACAAAATCATCCAAACCAAGAAAGCATGCAAATTAATAACAAAAACGTCTTTCAATTCATTTGAAAACATCAAAAACTATTTGAAAAGTCAAAAATCATAAAGATTTGATGATTTTTAAACCGATGGGGATGGTTTTTGATGCTTTATTAAGTAAAATTAACCTCAAATTTTGACAATTTTCCAACAAAAAACTTGAAAATTGATCAAAAAAGTGAGATTTTGATGGTTTTCGGCTCATTGAGTCTTACCTCCATATTCAGGAGCGATGAAGTGCATATTTTTCATATTTTCCCTGCACGTCTTGACATGATGATGTATCGTATCAGGCGCCACTGAAAATAGGAAACGAACGGGATTTATAACGACTGAGTTTGAGTTGTAAAAACGAAAGCGGTGTTGGTGGATAAGGGAAAGAAAAAAGGAAAACGAAAAAAGCGTACTCGGAACTAGACCCATGGGCTTCCCCTCCCACGACCGCGACACGAAACGCGATTTCGGACCTAATTCTCCGCGATCCCAGCCCAAATCCGGAACGGCAACGAATTCGACCGACCCACAAGTCCAGACCTCGACACTTCATCGTTCCACCACATCCGCTTTCAGGAATAAAAATCAAAATTGGACATTTTCTCATATATAAAAAAAAACAAAAACAAATCTCACTCCTTAATTTTTACCATACATACCTTTCCACTCAAGCTATTCAATTAAAAACACAAAATAATTAAAAATTTTTAAATAAAATAAAGGAAGTGAGATTATTTTACCATTTTTTAACGATTTTTTACGATTATTTTGTCCGTTATTTTGCTCTCTGTTTATTTTTACCTGATCCGATTTTCACGAGCCCATTGTGCTGTATAAATATGGTATCGCATGTGAGGTTGCCGTGGATGATGGGCGGCGAGCACGAATGCAAGTAACTGGAAAATAGAAATTCATCAAATTGGTTTACCGCCGTTTTTTTTTTCTTTTCCTTCTGAGCTCCTGGAGGCGATGCCGTTCACGGGATCCACGTCTTGAGTGCATGTGTGTGTTTGACCGCGTTTTTCCTATTCTCGATCTATTCGCACTAACCACACACACACATACACAGAATTTTTCTCTATCCCAAAATCAGGATTTCCCTCTGCAATATGCAACCTCTTTATTCTATTCCTTTTTATTTTCTCTATTTTCATAGGGAACTTTTTCTCCCTACAAAGATAAAAAATAACTTATTTCTAATTTTCGAATACACCTACCGATTTTAAATCATGCACCCATTTTTTCATAAACCTTTTTTTTGTGAAAATCCATTTTTATACCTTTTTTTAAAACACTTTTTTAAACCCCAGTCTTACATACTAAAATGTTATGGTAATTAGTGGTATAATTGATGCCCCATTGCGCTCATAAATTACAAGTTGAATTATTTAAGATGATATATAGTAGAAGATAAGACCAAGGGGAGTGAAATATTGAATATTCTGTCATCTTAAGTTGCCAGATATTTAAATCCAACTTAAAAGTAACTCCACAATTTTTGACCAATTTTGTCAATATTTATGCTGTAAGGAAGCTCTATGGGTCTAAAATTGTGGATGTTATGGATGTTTAAACATTCAGTCATGAAATCGTGCCACATTGAATAAACGTCCATAACTTCCACATTTTTTGAGCAATATAATAGTTTTGACATGGTGTTCTTGACTTTTTGACAAAGATTGGTTAAAATTAGATAGAATATGTGAGCAACTCCACCTTTTCCAAGAAAACTTTAATACGAAATCCCCTGAATTCAGCAATGTGGCATCAATATTTTCCGACGAAATTCGTAAAACAAACGTTTTAGACGAGTTCTCTGGAAGAAAAAAATCATGGAAATCGGGATTATTGTGAACGAACAGCGTGCACAATCGCTGGGAGAATCTTGAGACATCGACATTTAAAATGCAGAGAAATGGGACGAAATTACTTAATTTTATACTTTTCACCAACAAAATACGCCATTTCTAACGGGACCTTTTTTATTAATAAATAAAACTTACTTTGCATTTTAAAAAATATGTAAGACACATAAAATAAAAAAATTTATACTTACTACAAGCTGAAACATTAATTTTCTAAAAAATAATCTTTTATCTAAATTCTATAAATGCAAAGTAAGATTTAGTAAACAAGTTACAATTGCATAGTGGGTCTCCATCAACAAAAACTTAATGGCAAAATAGTTCAATATTTATTTTTAAATTTTCAGTTTTGAATAATTTATGCAATAATTTACCATCAAATTTGGTTAATGTGGTTACGCTTGTTTTGAAATTTAAAATTATCAAGAAAACAAATTATGGAGTAAGAAAATTTTCGAAAACAGGTCAAATTTTTAAATAATACCAAAAATCTGTTAAAAGTTGCTCAAGATTAAAAAAAAATTAGAAACATTTTAACACATTCAGGGCGGGATGGTGTCATAACTGTATGTATTTCCACAATTTTAAAGCGTTTTTATTATTCCTGGACCATTAGAAAGCTCTTTTGAAGGCCTAGGTCGCCAGAATACTTATAAATAAAAAAAATTGCTTATAACAATTGTAACTTGTCGGGAGAATTTCGAAAAATTGTGAGAAAAAAAGAAAAGAAAAATTTGTGAAAATAAGGGGAACGAAAGTGCGCAATAAAAAAATTCAATAAATATGCATATCAACAACCTTATCAGTAAGCTTCAATCAAAAAATAAATAGCAAATTAAATTTTTTTTTAATTCTAAAAAGATAGAATTTGAGGGGGTTTCTGAGCAAAACTGGAAGAAAAAAATGGGTGAGAAAAAAAGGTCAAAAATGAAGTAAAACCATGTAACTTTGATTTAAGAATTTCAGAGTAAAAAAAATTTTTTTTTTGAAATTTATGATTCTAAATTATCCTATTTTATGTAAAATTTTGAACTGACAAATGATTCTACACAAAAAAAATAGGCGACACGTTTCTGAGAGTTTCTTGGGGCCAAGAGGGGAGTGGCGTAGTCAAAAATACAAATTTTCTAAAACTATTGATTTCCATGTGAAATGGCATAAGGATTTCGAATGAATCAATTAAAAAATTCCAGGACTAACATTTTTTTGTATTTATTGCCTAAAAATCTCTAAAAACCGTAGTTTTTTGGTAGAATCAGAAAAAAAGTCCTAGAATTTTTTTAATTGATCAATTTTACATGGAAATCAATCCGTCCAGTTTTCGGAAATTTGTATTTTGACTTTAAGGGGGTGCCACGCCCCTCTGCACTGGGGCCCTAGAAATGCTGGGACACGTGTTGACCATTTTTTGATGAAGAATCACCAAAAATTAGACATCATTGGCCAAATTCGCCCTCACCATCACTCTCATTGTGAATTTAACTTAATAATAAAAAAAAATTCAAAAACTTCATATAAAGAAGCTGTTCTGATAGTTATGGGGGGGGGGGCGAGAAAAATATAACCAGACGAAGATGTAAGAACTGGCTTGCAGGTTTTAGCTCCATTTTGGACCTAATAGTTCAACAAATTTTTTCCAAACTGTTTAACACAAAAAAAAATAAAAATAAAAAAATAAAAAATAAGGTTTTTCAGCTCTCTGGGCACCAAAAGACTTGAAATAAGCTTTTTCTTTGATACACTGGGAGCTAACAAAAAAAAAAGTCCTTTCTGTTTTTTAGGGTTTGCTCATACTAAAATTTTTTCCACTTTCTATTGATTTTTAGAAGGTGTAGGTAAGAAAAGGAATATATTCACATTTTTCTGTAAAGGAAAATAATACATGACTACTTCAAAAAGAAGAAAGAAAAAGTTTTGATAAGTGAAGGGGAAAAATTCTCTTTGAATTCTACAAGAGTTTATTGAAATGGACTTTTCCCAAAGAGTTTGAATTGCGATGAAATCATTGGCGTAAAGTATAAAATTAAAAATCCACTAATTACCACAATTAAGGAGAATATCTAAGGAGAAGGGGGAGAGAGGTTCAAGCCCTCATAACGTCTCTTAAGAAAGGGAAAAAAAGGAAAAATGGTATGAGGAGGCAAAGGGGTCGATAAAATAAAAAAACATTTAAAGGTACAAAAGATGAAAATATCAGTCAGTAAAACTCACTTGAGTGCCGAAAGGATTTGGGTGCACCACCGTTTCCATGCTTGAAGAGGAAGCTTTTTCACGTTCCTTTTCGTTCGCTTGAGAAACTGTTTGAGGGAGCCGGAAGACATGTATTCCGTTATGAAGATCACCTAATTAGAAAAAAATTTTAAAAAAATTTATTCAAGTTACCCGTGGTTTTTCGTTGTGAGTGTCTGTCCAGTATTTATGGAATTTGACTATGTTGGGATGCTCGAGCTGGGTAAGATTCTCGAAGACCAGCTCGATTTTCTCTTCTTGAGATTTGAAGTTTTTGCGCTCGGAAAACTGGACTTCGTTCCATACAACCTGAAAAAAAGGTAACAAAAAGTTAGCAAAATTCATGTCTAAAAAAATTAAATTTAAGCAAAGTAAATGTTTATAAATAGACTAGAACAATTAATAGTGGACATCCGTTAGATAAGATATCGTGTATCATGATGAGGGAAGTTTAAAAATAACATTTTTCGGACCTTGAAGCAAGAATAGATGGTAAACAGAAGAAAAAGTTGCAATTTTTTAACTTTTTCTTCTCAGATGTGGCAGGAAAAGAAGGGAAGGGGTGAAAATGAGCTCCCTAAGCATCAATTTGAGGCTCGTTTTTTATAGCATTTTGGATTTGAGGACGAAAGAATAACTTAAAATGATTGAACAAAAAATCGACATTTTTGGCGAGTAAATTGGTCATTCGAGCTCGATTTTGAGGTTATAGTTCAAGCTATTTTGAAGGTTAGGGAGACTTGTGGGGGGAGGCTTTGTTGGTGGTTTAGGCAGGGGCGGATCCAGGGATCCGCGTGGCCCAAAAGGGAAGGAGAAAAGAAAGAAAGAACACAAAATCCCCAAAATTCAAGTTAATGAAGACAATTTTATAAAAGAATTAACCAAGCAAAAAATTAACAAATTAAAACCAATTATGTATTCGTCAAAAAAAAACTCGTCAATATGAACATTTCAAGGGCGACTTTTTCATCAAAAACTTCAAAATCAGGGTTTTAAGAGCCAAATTTTCGTCAAAAACCTTAAAATCAAAATTTACAAAGCCAAATTTTTCCTCAAAAACCTCAAATTCAAGGTTTTAAGAGACATTTTTTCGTCATAAGCTTTAAAATTAACTTTTAAGAGACAATTATTTTTCGTCAAAAATCCTCAAAATCAACGTTTCGGGAGACAGTTTTTCGTCAAAAATCTGAAAATCAACGTTTTAAGGTTCTCTTTCGTCAAAAACCTTAAAATTTACATTATTTGAGTACCAATCTTTCATCAATAACCTCAAAATCAACGTTTTAAGAGATAATTATTTTTCGGCAAAAACCTCAAACTTAACGTTTTAAGAGATAATTTTCGTTAAAAACTTCAAAATCAACGTTTTAAGAGACAATTTTTCGTCAAAAACTTCAAAATTACCGTTTCAAGAGCCTTTTAGAGAATAAGTTTAAAACTTTTTTTTAGAGGGGGGGGGGCTTTGATTTTTAGTGGTCCCCCCCCGGACAAATTCCTGGATCCGCCTCTGGCCGTTTAGGGGACTTGATTGTGGGGTTTCGCGATGTTATGACTTTCCTGATGTTTGGATGGTGGTTTGGGATTGCTATTCAATGGAATTTTTTTAATAAAACGGGAAAACTTCCAAGCGGTCGTTTTCGGAAACAATCCAGAGCAAAAAATCCTCTCATACGAAACGCATTTTATTGTCCAATTCTAAGATAGCGGGTTTTATAAATAAATTGTTTATTCCCCACTCGAGTAGATAAGTATAAAAAAATCGATTTTCTGGAAATAACATTCCTCTTGAGGTATTATTAGGAGGCGCCACTGGTAATTATGTAATTGTCTAGGAAGAAATTAATGAATGGGTTAAATCAAATAAAAGGATTTGTAGGGAGTAAATTGGATGAGGAGTTCGAAGGTTGAAAAGGGACAAATCGGCTTTTAGAGGTCGGAGATCAAAGAAAACAAAAGGATCGTGCATAAAGGTGCCTCAACTTTCCCAATAAAGAGGCAGATTCGTTTTATTTGTGCGAGTTTACTTACTTCAAATCCTTCTTCCGTGTCCATAGCGAGATAGGCGCTGTCGATGCCGGGTACATCTCGTTGTTCGACCTGAAAGCAAACACGAAAATTCAATCTCGACGTTTTATTTTCAAAAGCCACAAAGATGGTTACGCCCTTGAACTTGTATAACAATGTCTCTGGCCTATCGCCAAAAATAAAAACGCTTTCCCTTTCAAAACTGCTATTTCGCATGTAACTCATTACCGACACGAAAATCTTGGCAGGCTCCACTTAAAAATTGAAAGATTTTTCTTGACGTTTTAAAGGGCGTAAAATTGACTTCGGAGGACAATGTGATGGGAAAAAGCGATGTCGAAATCTAGGTCGCCCCCTTTTCAAAATTGACGTGTTCAGTGTTATCGCGAAAGTTTGGAAAAACATTTTTTTTTCTCACGTCGAAAACTCTCAAAGGAAGTCGAATCCAAGTTTTCGACCACAAGGAATCTTGGGGAAAGGAAGTTTTCGGACTTAAATCTGAGAACAGAATAAAAGTACACTTGTCTGGAGCTGCCCCAACGACAACTTGCTTGAAAATTCAAAACATTAACAACCTAAACTTCTAAAATCCCTAACGAAGCACCCAAACACCACTTCTGGAAATCGCGTAAGTTCCCCAGAGATAACGCTAAAAATGCTATTTTATTATCTAGAAATTGATAAATTGCCATTATCTTATAGGAAAATAAAATAAAATGAAAATTTTATCAAAAGGAGGCGGCTAGTATGCTTCACTATGAATGGAGTGGAAGTTTCACTAATGATAAGCGTTTATTCAAAGAAAAATATGAGTCTGCGCCGTTAATCCGTAAGGATGCTAAACCATCATGACCGTAAAGGCAGACTTCTTTTCCTTTGACAAATGAATGGGCCGAATTTTTGAAGACAAAGAAGTCCGTTGTTTTACTCGGAAAGGACGAGACGATGCGGTTCTTATAAATTCTGCAGTCACTGACCTAGAATTTATAAAAAGGAGAGACCCAGAGTCGGGAATCCAATATTCGACTGCAATATCGCCTCGGCCAAGAAATTTTACACGAATGACGCAGTGGAAGGTCCAATTTTGTCTTGAGTACCCCTGGGGCTATTGTCCTCGGCGGTTTCGGAATCAAAGAATGGGGAATACCGGTTGATAAGGGAAAGTGAGGAATAAGATCTGCGCACCGAAAGGGGCGTGTCTGCCCATATCGACCCCCAGAGTGCGTGGGGTAGGTTAGGGGCATCCTTTTAAAAGGATCAATACTAGACCATAGGCCCCCTCGGTACCGAGTCGATAATCGCAATTCGCGATAATTGCTTCTCCTTTGACAAACTTTTTCTCCCTTCCACCTCCACAAACCATAAATTAGACAACCTGTCCACGGATTCATTTATCCAGAATTTTCGGATGATTTAATCCACAATCTGTAATAACGTCATAGCTTTCAAAAAAATCTTGAGGAGACAGGATCTTCAAGATCTATTTATAACTTCGATTGCGTCTCTATTCAAAAAAATAAAAATGTCGATAAAAGGGATGATATTTAAAGGTCAAAAGGGCTCCGTGGGCGGATTCTGGATGTAAATTTTAATGGAAAACTTATTGATTTTAAATGAGGACTTTTAATATAATTAGATTTCTCTTTTAATGGATGATAATTTTCGACTAGTAGACGCTAGACCGGTAAAACCGGCGTTGTACAAGGTCGTCGTCCAGACTCCAGGAATCTTCGGCTAGGAAAGAAGGGGGCCGAGGAGTTTTATTTTTAGAAAAAAGGAAAAGGTTGAATGTCTTGTGGCCCGAAATCTTCACTTTCCATTTCGGATGTTGACCCTCGACGTTAACGATCGCGCCCTCAAGGCGATTGAGAGAAGTTACCCTTAATGTCTGGAAAAGTAGGGCGGAAATTAGGCATAAACGAGGCAAGGCGCGAATTGCAACTGGAGACTAGTCCATTAATTTTCATTCCGTTTCGGGAGAGTGAGGAAAGGGGAAGGTTATGTTGGGGGAGGGGTCAGGTTGAAGTTTGTTAACGCGAGTGTTAGGGGGTTTTGTGGGAATTGGGGCTTGAGGGTTTGCTGAGCTAGGCTTCAGTAAGGATGGTATCGGAGTGTTTGGGGGCGTTCGTGTGGCTTGAAGCTATTACTGCTACACCTATGGCAGTAACTATTTTTAATGGCAATGAAATCGTTGTAGTCGTACTAAGATTATGATCATTTGGAGCACATTTTTGGCCTTTTTTAAGCAGGAAAGGTGAGAAGTGAAATGTTAGGAAGAATACTAAAATATAATTTGATGCTATGTCAGACCGCAGACGTCACAATGGGGCCGCTTCAGGTTTGATATAATACGTAATTGTTTCCTCCCACATCATTCCAAACATTTCGGGAGTGTATAATTTACATTGTGCTTGACCTTCAATGTGTTTTGGACCGTCCAATTATCCAATTCACTTTCTCGGGGCCAATGTCAGCTTATCTTCCTCGTTCCTTTCACAAGGGCCGCGGAAAGTGAGAAATTTTAAAACCCCTACGGCTTTATGGTTCTTGGAAGTGAAGCCGGCTGTAAAACTCCGGGAGGCGTCGGGGTCGTTCCCGTTGCGGGGACGATGAAAAAGAAAGTTTTCTATGCGAGTGCATTAACCGTACCTTTTCGTCGTAAAAAAATTCACTTCCTCAACATCTACGAAATTTTCCACTTTTGTTGTGGATGATAGAGAAAAAATCGGCTTGTGTTATACAATACGCCTTTTTTAAAGGCTTCCTCGCCGTCAAAACAATCTAGTGTCTCCCTCGCCTATAAATAGTGTACTCCTCAATGTCAATTTACGTTCGCCGTATATTAAATTACGCATTGGATTTCCGGACTTTAGAAGGTCTTATTTTGCATAATAATTAGTACTTTGCTTTTCAAATTTCCGTCTGGGGTGTGTACTAGGCCTTAAGATACGAAAAATACAATATTACGGTCTCCAAGGACAAAAAGATGGTGGGAAGCAGATTTAATGGGTTTTACCACCAAGAAAAACATCATAACTTCCTTCAAATTTTTGCATAAGACATAGACCATTTGTTCACTGCAGAAGCAGGTGTCACCAAAGAGCCAACAAATATGAGTTAGATTTGATATAACAAATATGTGGCTGATTAGAAGACCACAATCATCTTCGGCAGACTCTTGCAGCACACTCATCAATAGGTCGTAGCTACCAGAAAGTCAACGTAGCTACCAAACTCATCAACGTAGCTACCAGAGTGTTGCCAGAGACTCAGATAGGATACCGCAGGGGGGCAAGTTGTTGCCTGGAAATAAGATATTGGAGGCAGCTGTCCTACCTGTCATATTGCCAGGCTCTTAGCAGGGTCTGTAGAATGTGAAAGAATTGAAAAGAAATGATGACAGGGGTCCCCACATTTGAACAGAACCCCGTTTTTCAGTTAAAAGTCAAGTTTATGAGTTTTTTTGTAAAGGAAAACAACGTTTTCCGAGAAACGGAGTTTTAAATCTCTCTAAAGCAAACATAGCAGAACCGAAAATATATGCAGACGTTGACCTGAAAAACAAACCATTTAACTTTAAAACGCAAATGAGATTTTTCTTTTAACAATCTTGATCTCACGAAACGAGGACGAAAATTTTTTTCTATGCTCAAATAGTCTACAAAAAAAGGGTTCACTCTACTGGAGGCGGAGCATTGATCGCTCCGAGGTAATCAAGGAGGCGGCGAATAACCTCGTTAAAATCACTGGGTCATAAAAGGGATTTCTTTACAAGTAATTGCTCCCAGACAATACGACCTATAAAAGAGTGACAAAAAAGGGTATGGAGAGATAAAAGTCTGAGATCGATGATTGATATTTGGTTGTTCTATGAATAGAAGAATCTTGGTTGCACCTTGACCTTGACTGGGAGCACGCAACTCTATTACAAATTACATGAGGTCGGACGACGAACTGGCGTGCTTCGGAATCAAACGGCCTGTAATTGCCCTATTAAATATGAACGCACGGCATTCGAACGTCGGCGCCGCGTAGACGAGCGTTTTAAAAGAGAAAGTCAATACCGTTTGAAAAAAAGGCGGCAAAAAGGTCTTAGTTTTAAATAAAATATATTGATTGAGGCTTATGTTACAGCGCGGCGTTTGGCGACTGGGTGAAACAAAAAGGGTCGATACGTCTCAGCTGTTTCGCGGTGGAAAGTTCCACTCGTGGGGACCTCAAGTTTTTAAATTGAACCGATCGCGGACGGGGTGGACGATAAAAAAGAAAAACCGGAGAATGCGGCGTCCGGAATTTGAAATCGATCCAAAAGCCCCGTCGGCGTTGGCGGATCTCGAGTGGGGGTGTCTGGACGGGGAGCGCCAACGTTCTAACTGGTTAGCACAAACCATCAATCCCAATATGAAACGCAAACTTTTCCACAGGTTTCGACAAGCAAAGAGTTCACCTGTAGAATGATTATTTGATGCGACAAACTTTACCCATTAGCTAAATTCCGTCAACATCGATTTTTCTTAAAAATAGAAAACCTAGGTCAAAAGTTTAAAAACCTCGAAAACATCGACGTCCTTTGATTTAAACGAACTTGTCCCCAATTTTAACACTCAAAAAACCTTTAGATCCGCCAAGATAATTGAAAAGCATTAAACGACCCCGAATCGGCCAAAACCTTGGAATACTGCAATGACAAATTTGATTCAACGGATCTAGTTTTTCTCGATAAATGCAAGCCAAGCGCTGGACAGCGCGAAATATGCAAATGGTGCAGACAAAAAAGGATGACGAGTCGTATTCAGGACCTGAAAACGGTTTTAAACAGAAATTTTTCCAGGTCAAGGTCCGACTATGGTGAAACAAAAGATTTGTCGTTTTAAACAGTTTGCCAGGTGATGACCATCATAGAGTGAAAATAGGCTTCTTTTCATCGAACATGAAATAGGTACCTTAATCCTTATCACAGGAAGCCCACCGAAAAGGGATGGTCAAATAAGTCGAGCCGAGGACGTTCTACCCTAAATATTTTCGCGACTATGCTGGTGAACTTAGTAGGCTTAGAAGATTCAGTATTGATCGGGATGCTTCAAGGGTCACGGACATACATTAGTTTAACCTCATAGTAATAAACGATATAAATTATAAATTTGATTAGTCATCCGGACATTACGTTCTAGTACGGTCGATACATGGTTTCGCGAGTCCCGTCATTGAAAAAGGTCACGGTCGCTTCTTATTGTCAAGAATCTTATATGGGAAAAATAAGGAAATTCGCTAAAAATAAACGTTTGCGAAACTTTCGAGATTGTGCGATTAGTGGGAAATATTTGGGTCCAGGATTAAACTTTGATCAAACGTCCAAAAACCTGTTTGGTCATATTCCAAATACGAGTATTTATGTTTTTAGCTATTAAGCCAAATGAGACAAAAACGGGGGGTTTCCACACTCGGAAAAAATTGAGGAGATAAAAATTATTTGTACGGGCAGAGTTCAACAAACATTCCAGGAATATCGATGCGACTTGGACATTCTCGAAAATGTTATCGAGCGTAGATAAGACACGTAATGAGTCGTTTGTCTAATTGCTCGCACGGCTCACATCATTACTCGGAAAAAAACTGAAGGAAATGAGGCAATTTAAAAAAGCGTGGACCTAGTGAAAAGAAAGAATTCCGAGGCGATGAATAAGAATCCAGAACGGGCGTAACTTGAGCTACCCCTTTCATCGTTTATCCAGCTATTTTAATGATCGGGAGAAACTGAAAATTTAAAAGAATGCGACTCAGAGGGAAAAACTCGTAGGGGCGCCTTCTCTCCGAACTTTTCCCGTTGAGTCGAACGGGTATGGATCCCTTATGGCCATAAAAAAACCAGTCTCGGGCTCAATAACTCTATATCTAAGATTAGGGCCCTTTCTCCTTTTTTATCCACTCGAAGCGACATTTATATGCCCATACGATACACCAAGATAAATTGTTTAATCGACTTTCCAAAATGCCCACGTGACGGAATTTCCTATGATGACCTCTGAGCAACTCAATATCATCCAAAAATTTAGCTGAGAGGATGGAAATTCAGTGGATTATCCCCTATACAGTCCATTAACTTCCTTCAAAGATTCGGAAGTGCTAACAAGGTTATCAATGTCAAATTCCACGTGCTGATAAACTACAAAAAAGGAGAGTTGAGCCATTTTAACGGAGGTTTCCAAACCAGTAGCAAATGCTAAATCTCCAAGCATACCTTTCCAAATGTTGATAAAATCACTCAAAAATTGGGGAAATTATAGACCAAAGAGTGATTTTTTGACCTTTAAGTCCATTTTTGAGTGTTAAGGGGTGGTCTGAGCGATTTTATGCACTTAGTCACTTTCGCAGCTCTTTTATAGAGCTTTCCAACGGTATAAATGACTATGCGGAAACACGCCAAACAAACCTAGAACCTTCCTACGTTCATTAGTTTCTTTCCCACCTCTTTCAATTATAATTCCAAAGTTTCGCCGGAGCGAACCAGATCTAATTAGGCTCTGTTAAAAAGGCCAATTTGAAGTCATGGAAAAGGTGTTCAACAATGCAAGGTTCAATCGATTCCGATTTTTAAAATAGATTGAATGAAACTTTATTCAATTGACAATCAATAAGGACACACGACCAATATCTCGACTATATCAGTACTAAAGGCGATAACAATTTTATCTAATTACTCAAGCTACTCCTTTCAAATTGCCCGGAAAATATAGTAAGAGGATCGAAAATAGAATCGTTTTAGCGAAAAAGAATCGTCCGATACAAAAACTGCGCGTAGAATCTATTCTCGCTCAAAAGCGATCCTTCATAGAAGCGGGACAGCTTTGTTTATACCGTCTATTAATAAAATACAAGAGTTTAGGCGCCGGGAAGACACTTATAAACAGTACAGCGTCCAAGATACAATTAGACCGTAACTATTTCCTCCGGAGGCTTTTGTGTCTGTTTGAGAAAAAAAAATGTTTTTCAACCATTTCACTAATCGTCCTTCAAATTAGCCGTGGAGAAGGCCTAGGTCAGTGAGAGAAAACTGTGCCAAACTTCGTGGTTCGCATATTCAGAATCACGCAGTTTATTTAAAATATAATTTTCTCCGAAAACTGCTTATTAATGGCTTCGTAGTAGTGATGCCAATATGTAACTACGATGCTTCTTATGTAGTTTATAGGACATACACATAGGTGTGTATAGCTATCATGTTCATATGGAAGAATGATAGGAGGATATGAGGGTGAGGCCCCACAAAGAGCTTAAACTCCCGAGCCCGGTCCCAACTCTGGAGGAACGCCTCGGTATAGATGTTCGAATAATCCTTCAAGATTGCACCCACTACCCAGGATACGACTGGGGGCATCGTTGAGAAGGATTTTGTCCTCTTCTCTTCCCAGTACTCTTGCAGTTTCTCCTTGTGTTTCCTCTATTCCTTTCTGTGTGAGAGCTTGATCCTTCCTTCCCCAAACGTTTGTCGGAGCAACATGTATATTGAAGAACAGCCTACACAGCCAAGATAAACGATTTCGTCCAATGGAAGACTGCTACGTACGCTCACTTTCCAAACATGTTATATCAGTAAATATCATGCACAAGCTTTCGGACAAAATACAAGAAAAAGCACTTTGAAAATTTAGCCTATAAAAGCTTTTTTTGAATTTCCAAGTACCGCCTGGTACGAATCAATAACCGAGTTTTTGATCGGCCAGATTCGACTTATTGACGAATAAAAGGTAGAACATCTCAATTTTCCCTCAAACTGAAGTGTTTTTTATTAATTTCAAAACGTGAAATTTCAATTTTTAAGAAAGCACTTAAAACATTATCGCGTATGAATGGAAAAACGTTAAAGGACCTCGAGCGTCAATTTCGTTGAAATTCAATTTAGAAGTCGGGAATAGGCGCAGTTTAGTCTGAACGTTCTGACCTAGGGTCATCCGTTGTCTATTGTACGTAGATAATCTCCATCCTGCCCCTTACAATAGTTTAACGACCACGGCGTAGTTAAAGAACGGCTCAGCAGTTATAGAGTAGGTGGCGAAACCCGAAGAACTGGAAAAGGCGACCTTCGCCTACAAGGACATCGCATCTACATAAAATAGCGACGAGTTGAATCACTCGCACCGGTTCCAAGTATTCCGAGTTCTAATTAGTTTTCTCGTCGTTTCGGGCTAATTAAAGGGCCAAATTTCAAACTCAAAGGTGTCAAGCTTAAAAAAACATAAAGCCCGTTAATGAACCGTAATAACGGACATTACCGGACGAGTTCATCTCGAGTTTAAACTCCAATTCAACCTAATGACAGCAATTTACCAATTTGATTTCAGTCTTTCCATCAATGCGTTTTTATAACGTTTACAATGTGTCAAAGCACAAAAGCAAACAGAGATTAGATAAAAAGACACTAGAGAATTTACAATATTTATAAAAGGCTGATTGTTTAAAACATCTTGCGGAAGGTGAGAAATTGTAGGTCACATAGTAGAACTATTTATAGACGGGGAGACACGAAAGTGTTATTTTTACGATAGAAAGTTGGCAGGAATCGATAAAGTCGAGATACTGTTTATGCATTAATTATTGAAAGTCAAGGGCGGGCCAAACAATTGTAAAACGAGTAGGCGCTGTACGTCCTACGGTGTAACTTCCTCGTAATAAAACCTCAATGACAAACCCGCTATAAAATTACTACTTCTCTTCCTTGAAACAAAGAGAAAAATTGCATTAGGTAAATGATTTATTGGGCTGTTAAAAGTTAGAAGGATAATGCGTTCGTTCAACTCTATAAAATCCCAAGTATCGATAAATGTGGGACTCCCTTGGGTTGTTTTCCAGGGAGGGAAAAACCCGATACGTTCTAAAAGTGACAACCTCACCGAAAATGTATGGGTTGTTTTAAATTGAACGGAACGAATACAATGGGAATTTAGTGGAATCGATAAAATAGCACAAAAGAGACATATCACGTCACGTTCCACTAGCAAACCCCTGTACTACGCTAAACCGTGAAAAAAGGAGCCTATGATCCAACTTGGCGTATTTTTGGAACAAAAAGTACCTGTCACGTAATGATGGTTTTATATAAGCTCTATAAGCTATAAGTAGGCTAACGTAAATCGAGTATGTAAGCAAAATTTATGGGTCAGTGTTGCACGTCATAGAAATTCGATACCGGATATGAACGGAACAAAAAAACCCGAAATACTACAAGGTCTCGAGATTTCAACCAAGGCCGATGCAAAGCGGACATTTTCGTCTGGAAAAACTGGAAGATGGTCAAATGCAAAAATACATTGTGAGGGGTGAACGACCGTTGGGGTCAGGGAGTCGCCATGTTTCCCGTAAAACTATGCAGTTTTTCGCTCTCAACGACAAGCCGCTTTTTATTTTTCCAAATGTACAGAACCAGTTTAGAACCGGTTCATTCTATAGAGAAAAAATCGCTTTAAATATGCAAAGATCGCGCTAATCTTTGGGGTTTTCCACACTGATAGGGGGTTATAACTTAAGTGTTATTCATTAGGACAGCTGTAAATTTCGTCCGGTTATACCATGGAAACGAGCAGTGCCAGGAGATAAATCCTTATATTCAAGAGAGTCTCAAGTTTAGCAACTCTTGCCAAAATGTAGGAACGCCCAGGGATTTTGGGGTTGTTGAAGGGGACGAAGTGCTTAAAAACTGATTTGAGAATGTCACTATCATGTACCACCAAAGGAATGGAGACTTTTTTCTCTTTCTAAATTCGCACGTTGCGGTTTTCGTACAAGGGCGACTAATAATACGAACAATAGGCAAAAAAGTGGTTTCGGACGTGGCCTTAGTCAAGGGCCTTAAGGCGATACGGAATTAGACGTAACTCGCGATGGGACATCATCCAAATGGGCCTGAGAGAAAGAGAGGAAAAAAAAACTCGCTCTTTTTTTCGCACAACCTTAGATCCGCGTAATTGGCATAAACAGTGTTTTCTCTCGACCTTAGCAAGCCAGATTTTACCAACCTTCGAAATCCAATGACGCAGATTTAAAACATGCAGATATTTTTTATAATTTCGTAAAAAACTGACGTCAAATCAACGTCAACACGGTGGCGCCAACGGTTACTTAATGCTTCCTTCGTTCTTATTTTTGAGCGACGCCTAATTATTCGAAAATGTCATATAAATAGAACGATCGCTAATATTGTGCGTCACCAAAGAAACGCCGAATCGAATTAATTATTCATAATGAGCGCGAATTGGGACCTGAGATGCATCGATGAAAAACGGAACTTAACGGTAAGCCCAGACAGAGGTCATTATCCGAAAAACCTTTTTTCGTGTCTCTGTCGCCCTCGCATGAAATGAGTCACGTGAAGGTGATTCAATGGGTTGCACTCCCAGACTTTCCCAGCTTGAATAAAAGGGAGAGGCCTTCATGGAAACACCTCTTTCACATTCCCCCTTGTTATTTTTATAGAACGAATACGTTTTTCGCTAGGGAGCTTCTTGCCTCTTGAAAGTCAGATTGATCGGAGAAGTCACGAATTACATAAAATATTCCAAGGACGTTAGCCATTTAAAAACGTGTCCGGCTGGTTACCTTCTACATCCTTCTCGTCAGAATTACCATCAGATACATCAAACTGTCAGATACTACATACATCAATAATTAGAACACCAACATTCGAAGCCTATATGAGCACTATCCTGTGCACTAGGCTATTAAAATCATGATTTCGTTGTTTCTAGACAGTTGAGGCGTCCACACTTCATATTTTAGATAGTTACTCTCTTAACATTCTTGAGACAAAAACGAGGCTTTTTTTATCTTAACTTTGTGATAAAAGGCTTTTAAGCTTTGGAGTCAAATACATCAAAAACCGTGTTTTTAAGGGAAACCAAATTAAAATAGACTTCAATCCCTACAGTGCTGCCACTGGTCTTTCTCCAGGTTTAGATGCTGTGCTAACGACAGAGATAACACGATCGTTCCTCTCCAGGTGTCGGGTCCTTTGAGTTCCTTCTTTCGTGCGGTGACCTTCCATAACCTTGCCTTGTAGTTCTTCAGATATGAGGGGGACATGCCCGGAATTTCTCGGCTCCCTGCAAACCGATTGACTTGAAATTTGGCACAGTTTTTCTTTAATAGGTTAAGAAAAAGCGCTCAAAATTTCAAGTCAATCAGAGAAAAGAGAGCTGAGAAAAAACGCTTTTTTGAGTTGAGTCTCCACTCATACTCGAATGAAGCAGAAAATGGATGATGCACACGACTTGTTTACGCCTACCCATCTACATAGGAACGAGGCAGCGTTCCGCCCCGCCGAGCAAAACCCCGAACGGCGAGTGTATGCTTACGGGCGTGACGAATTTAATGTTGTCTAAAAGAGGATCACGTGTTCAAGTTGGCTAAAATGTTGCAATAGAAGCGTTGACGGTAAAAAAAGGTCGATCCGTCCTTGTGGACCTTTTGGATCAATAACCTCCTTCATAGTCACGTGTAGCTTCGATGTCCAGTGCCCACAAGTAACAAGAACCGACAAAATTACGTAAAATGCTAAACATAAACATGGAATTTCGAATGCTAACAATGAATGTTCAAAGTCTGCAGACAAGTTAAGGATCATGTCATGTTAGGCTAATATTTTAACAGTCGAAGATTAAACAGAAAAACTCATCAAGTTAACTGTTTGGACGACGCCCAAATGCTGGACATGTCACATCTGTCTACACAGTCTAGGGTTACAATTTATATCGATGGTTTTTGATGGTTTTGAACACGAGGAAGGATAACAAAGGACGGCTTTCATGGGGATTGTGACCGCCGAGCGGGGTTGTTACATTCCGGATGAGCAGGTGGTGTTGAGATTTTTTGTCCCCCTGAGCGTGCAACGTGCTCGCTCTTATAACAGTTAAAATTTGATAACCTCCTGTAAATTGAGACTCTTGATTATTTAATTACCTCTTCTCTTCTTTTGAGCCAACGGCCGCAGGGACTTTCCTCGAGTACTTCGCTCTCGTCTTCGGAATCTTCGCCGCTTTCCCTTTGAACCTTCTTCTCGGCTCGCTGCTTCCCGCTGGGCATTTTGAAGCTCCCGGCTAGGCCTCTCTTGGAATACGATAAAAAGTCCTGGGGTGCCGTAATGCACTAGTTATAGAAACGACAGCCCAAGAAACACAAATTTAACACAATAGGCTTATAATCGTTTAGTCCTATCGTTCATTAATCCGGCGTTAACACACAAAAGCACTTTATCGTACATATTTTCGAGAAATCACGTTTTTAAATCAATGTTTTAAGACAATAAATTATAAACGGAGGGCTACGAAGAGGGCACGCACTCCATGGTCGGGTCTCGGGGCACAACTGAACGAAAAATTCGAATAACGAATTGTCTGATTCGATTCGGTTTCGAGACGGGGAGACACGAGTGGACGACGACGGGAGAAGGGAAGGGCAGGGAACTGAGGGGTGGGAGATCCCATGACCGTAGTCAGCTAGTTCGCCAATTCGCCGGAAGAGCTCTCTAGGAGTTAGGCTCTTAAAGGGCGCATAGTTCAAACTATGAGAACTAGCCTCGCCATCCCATTTTCTTGACAGAGTCCGTCACATTTCGACAAGTAAAGCCCTCTTTAGCTTAATTTTTGATCCTTTTTGGACGTTACGGGCCCTATTTAACTAGATTTTGTTCTTTTAAATACAAAAATGGCCATTTTTAGCTTGATTTTTCATTCATTTATGACACTGGGGGGCCCATAAAGGAATTTGTAGAATCTGGTTGGACCCCTAGTGTCCAAACAGGATCAAAAATCAAGCTTGAAAGAGCCCTAATTGTCATGAAAGAATGGTTCTTGTTAGAAGGGCCTCCACTGTCTAAAAAGGATCAAAAATCAAACTAACTGGGTACTGTACTACATATTCGTTTACGACGAATAAGGACCCTTTTTGGACACTAGGGGCCCTATTTAATAGATTTTGTTCTTTTAAATGCAAAAAAATGGCCTCTTTTAGCTTGATTTTAGGTAATTTAGTCTTTTTGGACACTACAGGACCTTTTACATATCTACATACTATTCTTTTGCGACAAATGGGGCCCTTTTTATATCTTTGATCCTTTTTGGACACTGGAGGCTCTTTTAACTGGAATCATTCATTTGAGACAAATAGGGCCCTATTTAGCTTGATTTTTGATCCATTTGGACACTTAGGAGCTCTATTTAACTCGATTTTGTTCTTTTAAATACAAAAATCTTCAAGTATCTAGTTTAAAAGCTCCTCTAGTGTCCAAAAAGACTAAAAAATCAAGCTAAAAGAAGCCATTATCGTCTTTAATAGAACAATGTTGATGAAAGATTGGATTTTTGAAGAATGCACCTCCGTGAATTTCGGACATGCCAATTTTATATTTCCCATTATCCGTTTTTTAGGTATTTTTATAATATGAAATATTTAAAATTGATTTTCATAAAATTTTCCTCTCTATTAATCTAGAAAGGTTCAAATTTCAACTTTCGAGGAATAGAATTAGAATGTTTACTATCCAACTATCTTATCTTCTTTTTCAAAAATAAACCACAAAATCATACATTATTCGCTATTGTCATAATAAATTTGTGTAAAAGACACAAAAAAACAAAAGTCGTAAGAAAATCATCAAAAAGTCAAATTTTTGACAAAATGTTGCCCTACAAAGTTGAAAATTTGGACGAAAAAGATCAAAAAGAGCTCGTCAAAGATTTTAAAGGGCAATACGACGGTTTCTGCAAAGTTGGACCAAAAGGTTTCATTTTTCCAGCAATTTATGAAAAACATGCAAAATCGTTCTTCAACATGGAAATCGAAGAGGGAGATGTCTGGATCATTTCATATCCCAGGACAGGTAAACAAAAAATAAAAATAATAATAACAATAAATTATTTTTAAGGGACTACTGTGACCCAAGAGTTAGTTTGGATGGTCAACAACAATTTCGATTTTGAAAAAGGAAAAAAAGCTTTGCTCAACAGAAATTTGTTTTTGGAGTAAATAATTTATTTATTTATTTTGGAAATCAATATAATTTCAGAGTGCATCTCAATTTTTGCCCGAAGTATATCGAAGAGGTCCTTCGAATGAACGGTCCTGAAAAATCAGATACCATCAAGAATCTTCAAATTCCAGGATACGTTTTGGGAAAGGAGTTCCCGAAGCCAAGACAGATCAAGTCTCACATCCCGTTGAGTCTTTTACCTCCGGATTTGATAAATAAAGCAAAAGTGGTCTATATAACGAGGAATCCAAAAGACGTCGCAGTTTCCCATTTTTATCACAATAAAACTTTTCGGTTTTTCGATTTCTCAAACGATTTCGCCAAATACTGGGACTACTTTGAAAGGGATCTATGTAATGATTAATACATTGATTATTTTCCTCTTTGAAATCTCTTCTTAGGGTTTGTTTTGACCCTGATTAATAATTTTAAAAAAAATTTTCAGTAAGATTTTCACCATTTTGGGAACACGTAGATGAAGCATGGAAGCTCAAAGATCATCCTAACATGCTTTTCTTATTCTATGAAGATTTAATCAATGTAAGTCTTTTGAACCTCGACCTGGATTCCAAAGTTGGGGGGATGTGGAGGAAAGTGTCGGGGAATAGCAGAGTGGGGGTGGTTGAGGAGGATGTATGGGAGGGTAGGGGAAGTGATGAATGGGGGATGTGGTGGGAAGGTTGGGATTGTGTTGTGTAGGGGAAGTGATGAAATATAGGGTAGGGAGTGATGAGAGAGAGGGGGAAGTGATAGGATTGTTTTAGGGAGTGGTGGAAGCAGGGGTGGATCGGCCGTTTTCGGCCCACCGGGCGCATCCAAAGTTTTTAGAGCCTTTTTTTCGTCAAAAACCTAAATTGACATTTTAAGAGAGAATTTTTCTTCAAAATGAACATTTGTAAAGCTTAATTTTCGTCTAAAAACCTCAAATCAAAGTTTTAAAAGACATTTTTTGTCAGAAACCTCAAAATCAAAGTTTCAAGAGCCCATTTTTCGTCCATAAACCTCAAAATAAAAGTTTTAAAAGCCTTTTTTCGTCGAAAATCTCAAAATCAAGGTTTTAAGAGCCAAATTTTCTTCCAATACCTTAAAATTGACATTATAAGAGCCAATTTTTCTTCAAAAACCTCAAAATCAACATTTGTAAAGCCTAATTTTCGTCCGAAAACCTCAAAATCAAAGGTCGAACCTCGACGAAAAATTAACCCTTAAAACCTCGATTTCGAAGTTTTTCGACGAAAAATTAACTCTTATAACCTCGATTTCGAAGTTTTTCGACGAAAAATTAACTCTTATAACCTCGATTTCGAAGTTTTTCGACGAAAAATTAACTCTTAAAGCCTCGATTTCGAAGTTTTTCGACGAAAAATTAACTCTTAAAACCTCGATTTCCCCTCGAATAGCCCAGGCCCGTGTGAAATGTTTCAGTACCTCGAATTTTTTACTCTTTCAGCTTTTTTTTGCTCCTATTTTAGTTTAAAAAAAATTGGCCCTCACCGGCAGCGGCCCACCGAGCGATCGCTCGGTAGCCCGGCGGCCCGATCCGCCCCTGGGTGGAAGGCTGGATGGTGGATGTGATGATAGGGTGGGGGTATTGGTATTTCTAGAGCCCTAAATTTTCCCCTGAAAAAATTCACTGGATTAACATTTAAGGACATGAGTGGAGTGATAAAACGAGTCGCTTCATTTCTCAAAAAGCCAGCCTCTTCTGAACAAATCAAAATGCTCGTCCAACATCTAGAAATCGATAATTTCAAAAAGAATGTAAACATCAACGGCTCAGTCATTATCGACGGTATGATGAACGAAAGCAGACAAAAGAAAGGAAACGAATTTTCTGACGAACTAAATCAAAGAGCTGACAAATGGATTGCAGATCATTTGAAAAATACAGACTTAAGGTTTCCTACAAAAAAACAACCTTGTAAGTGAAATATTTTATTAACAAAAGTTATAAATTTGATATAATTTTTTTTTGTCAGTATTTGAGCATTTAATGGTGGAAAAGGCGTAAATTGGTGTGAGCGAGGACGATGTTGTGGTTGTTGCAGGCTTCGATGACTTCGGCATCGTTGTTTGAACCGCTGGGACTTCCAATGTAATCGACACCACTCTGTAAATTAACAAAATAAATTAATATTTAAGCTATAACCACCAAAATTGATGTTAAAGAAATTCTGTTAAAAAAGCCGAACCTGTTTGGCTCTGTTGATGTTGTCGCTGAAAGGGAAGAAAGCGTCCGATGAAAGGCAGACACCTTTTAACTCTTTGATCCATTCTTTTCTTTCTTGGTCGGTCAGAATGTCTGGGACGACTTCGTATTTGGACTCCCACGTTTTGATGTCCATATCTTTACCCAAAGAGCCGTTGACGTAGTTGTCGATGGCGTTTGAAATTTCAGCACGTGTGACTCCCTTTTTGAACTTCATAGCGAGAACTTTGGGATGCTGCCTTAGCCACCAGTTGTCGGCCTTTTCTCCGGCCAAGCGGGTGCAGTGGATTCGACTTTGCTGACCGGCTCCGATCCCGATTACCTGACCGTCGCGAGCATAGCAGACTGAATTACTTTGAGTGTATTTGAGAGCAATCGTGGCAACAATGAGATTCGTTATGGCATCGTCTGGCAACTATAAAATAACATAAAAGTATTAAAAAAAGCATTTAAAAGGTAAAAAAAAAGGGTTGCCAAGGTAGTAGTAGTAGAATAGTGACATAAAAAGTGAGTTTTTGAATAAAATTACAGATTTGTAGCAAAACTCTCACATTTTTATTTTTTGTGACGACATTAGCAAAAAGATTCTTATCAATAACGCAGTCATTTCTTCTCTGTTCCATCGTCAAGCCGTACAAAACTCGTTTTTCAATAAGTTCAGGCTCATATTCGGGGTCGATTTGCAAAACACAGTATCCACCAGATTTCTTCTTCTTCAATATCGCCAGAGCTTCATCCGTATATCCAGGAGCGATTATTCCATCAGATACCTTTGATAAAATTAATAAGGGAAAACTAATCATTACAGTATTACTTCTCTTGATATTATTTTTGCAGTGATTTCATCGCAGACGTCAGAAAGAGCGACAAAGTCTCCAAATGATGACATCCGGTCGGCCCCTCTTGCTCTCGCATAAGCAGTCGCTTGGGGAGTCAATTTTTCAAAAAGATCATCCACCATGCACAATTTTGCCTTTAAAATTTGATTTAATAAAAAAAGGAATTGAAATGTTTAAACCTGTTCTTTAGAGAGAGGGACACCGACAGCAGCACCTGCTGGGCTCACGTGCTTGAAAGAAGTCGCCCCGGGTAAACCGAGAGCGATTTTGAGCTCTTTGACCAATTGATATCCATTGAGGGCATCGCACAAATTTATAAATCCAGGAGAACCGTTGACAACTATCAAAAGGTTAATTGATATTTAAAAAAATGAATTTTGGTACCTGTCAATGGGAGTTTGGCCAATGTGGTGAATATTTGGGCGGGCTTTTGGTGAGGGTTCATCCCGTAGCGTAATGTAAGCTGAGAGACTTTTGGGCTGTATTGCTTCCGGAAATAATCGCTGATGGCTTGATCGTAATCCGCGGTGTGGGTAAAGGCTTTCAAAGCCAATGTTTGCCTAAAAGAATGGAACTTGTTAAAATGGTACATTAAAAAAAAGTTCAAAATTTTATCAAAAAAGTTCAAAATCAATCCAAAATGTTCGAAATGAGCCAAAATAGTTCGAAATCGGTCCAAAATGTTCAAAACATGATAAAAAAAGGTTTAAAATCTGACCACGAAAGTACAAAATCTTCCCAGCATATTCCGAATGTGCCAAAAAGTTTCGAAATCTGCGGAAAAAAAAGGTTCAAAATCTCTTTCAAAAAAATATGACTTAATAAAAGGTTCAAAATCTGAGCAGAAAAGTTCAAAATCTGATTTAAAAAAAGTTAAAACCTGCCCAAAATGTTCAGTATGTTATAAAAAGGTTCCAAATGTGCCCGAAATGTGCCAAAAAAGGTTTAAAATTTGCTCAAAAAGGTTCCAAATCTACTCCAAAGGTTAAATCTGGCCAAAAGGTTTAAAATCCGCTGATAAAGGTTCAAATATTTGAACAAAAAAAGGTTCAAAATCTGCCAAAATGTGATCAAAAAGGTTCAAAATCTGATCAAAAAGGTTCAAAATCATTCAAAATCTGTCAAAGAGGTTCAAAATCAAAAGTTTAAAATCTGCCAGAAATGAGCCAAAAAAAAATCTACCTAAAAGGTTCAAAATATGCCCAAAATGAGCCAAAAAAGGTTCAAAATGTGACCACGAAGGTTCAACATCGCCCCCAAAATTGTTAAAATTTGCTTAAGAGGTTCAAAATCCGCCTAACAAGGTTCAAAATTTTAAAATTTACAATTTTAACAATTTCAAAATTTAACAAATAACAATTTCAAAATTCAAGGTTCAAAGCTAAATTTTCGTCAAAAAACAAAAACAAAAAAAAACCTTCAAAATCAACATTTATAATTGCCTAATTTTCGTCAAAAAACCTCAAAATCAACTTTAAATTGACAATTTTTCGTCAAAATCTCCAAATTATGGTTGTAAGACCAATTTTTGTCAAAAAATCTCAAAATGAACGTTTTAAGTGCAATTTTTTTCGTCCAAAAACCTCGAAATCAACATTTTTAAAGCTTAATTTTGGTCAAAAATCGTCGAAATCAACATTTATGATGCTTAATTTTCGTCCAAAAACCTCAAAATCAACACTTTAAAGCCTAATTTTGGTCAAAAATCCTCGAAATCAACATTTATGATGCTTAATTTTCGTCCAAAAACCTCAAAATCAACACTTTTAAAGCCTAATTTTGGTCAAAAAACCTCAAAATCAACATTTATGATGCCTAATTTTCGTCGGTTTAAAATCTGCCAGAAATGAGCCAAAAAAAGGTTCAAAATATGCCCAAAATTAGCCAAAAAAGGTTCAAAATGTGACCACAAAGGTTCAACATCGCCCCCAAAATTGTTAAAATTTGCTTAAGAGGTTCAAAATCCGCCTAACAAGGTTCAAAATTTCCCAATCCATGTCATAAAACGTACAAAACCTGCATTTCGTGCATATTTACTTAATGAAAAAGGTTCAAAATCTTTCAAAAAAAGGGGTCTTTCTTGTGGAAAAGTGTAATAAACCTGCATATCGGTGTCTTTACTTATTTTAGCAAGAAAATGTATAAAACTATAACCAAGTAACTGATAATTGAATGTAGAGAAAAATGATAACCTAGTTTTAAGCGAAACTTCTCTAGCTTGGCTGTTTTCTATTTCGGAAATGACGAGCGGATAATCCTCCGGGTCACACATGACGGTCACTCTCGCATGATTCTTAGCAGCAGCCCTAAGTAAAGTCACTCCACCTAAATTTAAACAATTTAAATAACAAAACAAAGAGAAACAATATCATTACCAATATCGATATTTTCAACAGCTTCAGGAATGCTAACATCCGGCTTGCTCACCGTTTTTGTAAACGGATACAAATTACAAACAACGATATCTATGAGATCGAAATTCATTTTAGTCATGTCGGCCATATCACTGGGAATATCACGAGCCAAGATACCTGAAGAAGGAATTTATGAATTTTTAAAGGTAAAACAACAAACCTCCATGGACGGCAGGATGTAAAGTTTTGACACGTCCACCTAGCATTTCAGGAGCTCCAGTTATCTGAGAGACATCTTTGACTGTAAGTTTGGCATCTCGGATTGCTGTTGCTGTACCGCCAGATGCTACCAAAGTGAATCCCAGTTCATGAAGTTTTTGAGCCAAAGGTATCAACCCTTTCTTATCAGATACACTCAGCAATGCTACAACAAAAAACAACAATAAAAATTTAAAATTAATTCTAAATCACCATTTAGTATTTTATTCATCGAAATATAACAGTCTTGCACTTCCCAGGCTATTTATAAAATTTCCAACTTACCAAGATTTGGAGCCATCGTTGGATGTGAACGACACTAACTTTTAATTAGAAATGAGATAGTTTAATCTGAAAAATAAGAGAAAAAATAATTCCATGGGGGTTATCAAAAAATGGGGATTCTGACGTAGATAATACTATACTCGACAAATAGAATAGATTTATACGATAACAAAGATAAAATGATAGACCTTGGCCGTAGTTAAAGGTCAATAGAAAAAAAGGATTTAATTTGAAGGAAAAAACAAACTGAGTGGGTTTTTGGATCGAGAAAGTTGGGCTGGTTTTCAGGGGAACATGATCTGCTTTCAGGGCATTTGGTTACACAGGGTGTGTAGGATGGATAGAATGAGAAAGAATTGATAAAAATTTTAGGAGCAGCAGTGGTGTTGAGAGTAACTAAAAAGATTAGTTTCTTCTATATCTTCTTATATATCTTCTAAAAAAATTAGTTTCCCTAATCTGGTGGGATCGGCCTGGACGCTATACAAATGATACAAAAACTTTACAAAAATTTTGGTTTAAAAATCCATTTCTTAGGTGGTTTGCAACAATAGTACCTACCAATTATCAGGGGCGGATCGGCCGTTTTCGGCCCACCGGGCGCATCCACTAGACCAGCCCTTTATTTATTTATTTATTTTTTTTTATTTTATTTTTTTTTTTCTCCATACATCCCCCAAAAATTTAGTTTTTCTTCTCTTTCTGAACATATTTTAACGCTATTTTTCACAGAAACCTTAAAATCGACATTATAAGAGCCAATTTTTCTTTAAGAACCCTGAAAATCAAAGTTTTAAGAGCCTTTTTTCGTCAAAAACCTTAAAATTGACATTTTAAGAGCGAATTTTTCTTTAAAATCAACATTTGTAAAGCTTAATTTTCGTCAGAAACTTCAAAATTAAAGTTACAAGAGCCCAATTTACGTCCATAAACCTCAAAATAAGCCTTTTTTCGTCGGAAATCTCAAAATCAAGGTTTATGGACGTAAATTGGGCTCTTGTAACTTTAATTTTGAAGTTTCTGACGAAAATTAAGCTTTACAAATGTTGATTTTAAAGAAAAATTCGCTCTTAAAATGTCAATTTTAAGGTTTTTGACGAAAAAAGGCTTTTAAAACTTTGATTTTGAGGGTTCTTAAAGAAAAATTGGCTCTTATAATGTCGATTTTTAAAGCCTAATTTTCGTCCATAAACCTCAAAATCAAAGGTTTAAGAGCCAAATTAAACCTCAAAGTCAACATTTCTAAAGCCAAATTTCCGTTAAAACTTCAAATCAACTTCAAAGAGACAATTTTTTGTCAGAAACCCCAAAATCATGGTTTTAAGAGCCAATTTTTGTTCAAAAAACTTCAGAATCAGCGTTTAAAGTGCAATTTCCGTGTTTTTTACTTATTGAATAGCCCAGCTTCACTCGATTTCGAAGTTTTTCGACGAAAAATTAACTCTTAGAACCTCGATTTCGAAGTTTTTCGACGAAAAATTAACTCTTAGAACCTCGATTTCGAAGTTTTCGACGAAAAATTATCTCTTAGAACCTCGATTCGAAGTTTTTCGACGAAAAATTAACTCTTAGAACCTCGATTTTCCCTCGAATAGCCCAGGCCCCTGTGAAATGTTTTAGTACCTCAA
Organism: Orius laevigatus; assembly: GCA_018703685.1. Lineage (NCBI taxonomy): Eukaryota > Metazoa > Arthropoda > Insecta > Hemiptera > Anthocoridae > Orius > Orius laevigatus. The sequence continues at coordinate 183,042 of JAGWEN010000117.1, forward strand.
ATTTTTTGCTCTTTCAGCTTTTTTTTTGCTCCTATTTTGGTTTAATTGTCCCTCACCGGCCCTCGAGGGCAGCGGCCCGATCCGCCCCTGCCAATTATTCTCATAAAAAACGATATGCACAAAGAAACAGCACCATGAACCCTTCCTAACAATTTTTTGACTGCTTCCTCTTCATTAATTAGTCTCAGAACCTCAAGGTCAAGGGACAAAAGATTCACCCATCAAACACCACCATCATCCACCACATCAATCATTGCTCAAAATACTTTGCTATTAGGGTCCCACTCAGCTTCTTTGGCATCTTTATATCATTTTCAGATGTCATTAGAATTCCAAGTTATGGAACTAATGTTACTTCTCATATTTTGAACTTGATGATCTTAAGCATCGTTTGGAATGAACACATTCCTACTTTACAGGTCTTAAGCAGAAATTTTTCATACTTACATGGCTAGATCTTAGATCCTTCCCTGATCAACTCTGAAGCCGGCAAGACAAAAGAGTGCTGAATGCTGATTACATAACGCTGTTGATAAGTCTAGAATCCACACAGAAGAAAAGAGAACTTGGACAAGGCAACGACCTGTTGATCGTCCAATCAAATCACAAGAAGATCATCATTTCCAAATCTGATTGGCTGTCGAGCAAGGCCATCACTTTCCCACGTGTGCTCTATAGACACACCTGTTGATCCCATAGTTCTTGACTTCTTGTATAATTACAAGAAATTTGTGATTTAAATTTCCTAATATTATACAAAAATTTGTTTTTTAATCTTTATCTATGTATGGAATATGAATATATTATGAAAAAATTGTAAAATGGTGTTATCTTTTATCAATTTCTAACCTCGTTTTTCCCGCCTTTGCGCGGTAAAACTTGTTGATAGTCCTTGGTGGGGTCCGTGTTGTTCGCTTTTCTGAATTTTCTGCTGTTTTTCTTGTAAAATGGACATAAACGAGCCTCAAGAAGGTCAGGCGAAAGTGAAAGATAGCATTGGAGTCCAGTGTCAGAAGATCTTCCAAGATTTCTTAGCTGAGTGAGTATTTTTTTGTGGGTTGCTTCAATAAATGACGTTTTTTAGGTTTCGAGATGATGGCGAGATCAAATACTTCGGACTTGTCAAGGAGTTGCAAAATTTGGAAAGGTCGACTGCTGAAGTGAGCTTTGAAGATGTGGAGAAGTACAATCAGAATTTGGCTATTTCTATCATTGAGGAGTACTACAGGTTGGTTAATAGATGCAGCCTATTGAAAAAGTAGCATGGCAATAGGACCATGGGCCCTGGTTCCAAATTTTTGTCACTGGGCCCATTCTTTTCTTTAGTACATACTGTAAACCCTCACCATTTGAGGCCTAGGAAGGAGTTTTCTGGAACCTATGATGTGATGAAAACTAAGTTTAAAAGGGCCATTCTTGTCAATAGCGTCTAATCAAAAATGTCATTATCTGGCCATAATGAGCACCAACAAATTTTCAAATTCAAATTTTCTTGGTTGTACCTATAAGCAGGGGCGGACTGAGACCTTAGGGTGTCGGTGGGTTTTCAGTTAAGGGGCGCCCAGATGTGGGCAAAAAACTTAAACAGAAAATGACTTTTAGAAAAATATATTAGGCAAAAACAGAGGTTCCCAAACTTTCACAGTGCGCCCCCCCCCTTTTAACAAATTAAACCCTTTGCCCCCCCCCCCCCTAAAGTTTTGAATGTTAATTTTGAGGTTTTTGAATGAAATTTGGGTATTAAAATGTTGATTTTGAAGTTTTTGACAAAAGAAATTGCACTTAAAACGTTGATTTTGAGATTTTTTGACAAAAATATTTGCTCTTATAATCATGATTTTGAGGTTTTTGACAAAAAAATTGTCAATTTAAAGTTGATTTTGAGGTTTTTTGACGAAAATTAGGCATTTATAAATGTTGATTTCGAGGTTTTTTCGACGAAAATTTGGCTTTTTAAATGTAAGTTGAATATGAGTTTTTTGGACGAAAATTAGGCATCATAAATGTTGATTTCAAGGTTTTTTTTTTAACCAAAATTAGGCTTTAAAAATGTTGATTTTGAGGTTTTGGACGAAATTTTGGCTTTTTAAATGTTGATTTTGAGGTTTTTGACAAAAGAAATTGCACTTAAAACGTTGATTTTGAGATTATTTGACAAAAATTGGTCTTACAACCATGATTTGGAGGTTTTTGACGAAAAATTGTCAATGAATTTAAAGTTGATTTTGAGGTTTTTTTTTGACGAAAATTAGGCAATTATAAATGTTGATTTCGAGGTTTATTGACCAAAATTAGGCTTTAAAAGTGTTGATTTTGAGGTTTTTGGACGAAAATTAGGCTTCATAAATGTTGATTTCGAGGCTTTTTGACCAAAATTAGGCTTTAAAAATGTTGATTTTGAGGTTTTTTGGACGAAAATTAGGCTTCATAAAATGTTGATTTCGAGGTTTTTTGACAAAAATTAGGCTTTAAAAATGTTGATTTTGAGGTTTTTGACGAATTTTAGGGGATATTTGCACACAAATAAAAAATCTTGAGCTTTCCCCCCCCCCCTGGGGACAGCTTACGCCCCCCAGTTTGGGAGCCACTGAGCAAAAATGAAGAAGAAAAAAAAAACCTGACCCGCGCCTCTATGGATTTACAGGGGGGGCGCGGGTGGGTTCTGTCCTCCCCCCGGGCCAGTCCGCCCCTGCCTATAAGTTGCCCCAAAAGTGTGTATTGAGTAAATAATCTGTCTGATGTTCTTATTTTGTTTCAGAGTGTATCCTTATTTATGCAGCGCGGTCAAGAATTTCGTTAAAGATCACGGAGGAGTCGTTTCTGAGAACCGAGAATATTATGTCGCCTTCACCGATGTACCGACAAGGCACAAAATCCGAGAAATGACCACAACAAAGATCGGCTCATTGATCAGAATCTCGGGTCAAGTTGTCCGGACACATCCCGTCCATCCGGAACTCATCTCCGGCACTTTCACCTGCCTTGACTGCCAGACGGTCGTTAAAGACATCGAGCAGCAATTTAAGGTATCTCCTCTTTTCTTATTTTATGGTTAATTTTGGTCTTTTTAGTTCACTCAACCTTCAATGTGCCGAAATCCGTCTTGCACCAACAAAAGAAGGTTTGCAATCGACTTTGATAAGTCTAAATTCGTCGATTTTCAAAAAGTGAGGATCCAAGAAACCCAAAGCGAACTTCCCCAAGGATGCATACCCAGAAGGTAACATCATTGTTGTTCGCCCTTATAAAAACTGTTTTAGTGTTGAAATTATTCTTCGAGGAGAGATCGTAGAGCTGGTCCAAGCTGGTGATCGCTATGATTTCACTGGATGTTTGATCGTCGTCCCTGATGTTGGCGCCATCTCTCTTCCAGGCACCAAAGCCGAGCCATCCAAGAAAAACGGTACTAAAGATATTTACGTTTCAAACTTATAAAATTTTGTAGACAAAAACAGCGATGGAGTGCGAGGCTTAAAATGTTTGGGCGTCCGTGATCTTCAGTACAAAATTGCATTTTTGGCATGCAGCGTGACACCGACAAGCCCTAGAGTGAGTTTGGAAAGAAATGAAGTTGTTTAAAATGATTTTTCTAGTTTGGAGGCTGTGGAGAGCTTCTTATGGAAGACGTCACTCCTGAAATTATGAGGAAGAACATGACTGAAGCTGAATGGACCAAAATTTACGAGATGAATCAAGATAAATATCTCTATAAGAATTTGATAAACAGCTTGTTTCCTTCTATTCATGGATGCGAGCAGGTCAAAAAAGGAGTTCTGCTTATGCTTTTTGGTGGTGTGCAGAAAACGACTGTTGAGGGTACACAGTTGAGAGGGGATATCAATTGTTGTATTGTCGGTGATCCAAGTACGGCGAAATCGCAGTTGTTAAAGCAGGTCGCTGATTTTTCGCCGAGGGCGGTTTATACGTCGGGGAAGGCGTCTTCGGCTGCCGGTTTGACCGCTGCGGTCGTCCGTGATGAAGAATCCGGCGATTTCGCCATCGAAGCCGGTGCGCTCATGTTGGCCGATAACGGTGTCTGCTGTATCGACGAATTTGACAAAATGGATCCTCAAGATCAAGTCGCCATCCACGAAGCAATGGAACAGCAGACCATTTCAATCGCTAAAGTTAGTTTTTAATCATTATTGTGAATATTAATCAAATTTCTAGGCTGGAGTAAGAGCAACGTTGAATGCACGGACATCAATTTTGGCTGCCGCGAATCCTATAGGTGGACATTACGACAGGACCAAATCCTTACAGCAGAACATCATGATGTCTGCTCCCATCATGTCAAGATTCGATTTGTTCTTTGTTCTCATCGACGAATGCAATGAAGTTTGTCCAAAAATAATAGTGTTAGCATAATTTTCTGTTATAGTTCATCGATTATGCGATTGCTCGAAAAATCGTCGGCTTGCATAACAACATGGAAGACAACGTTGATAAAGTCTACACACAAAATGAAGTTTTGAGATACATCACTTTTGCTCGGCAATTCAAGCCAATGCTAAGCAAAGTAGGTTTAGCTATCTTGATAATTAACTTTCTCAAAGAGAAGTTATTGTAATACCGTCGGATTCGGGTTTTTGGGGAAGGGTCTTCCAGACCCCCTAGGGTCAAACTGACTTTTGATCTTTGTCGGACATGACTTTGTCTGTGGTGCCGGCCGTCCGTCGCCTTTTTTTTTCCGGAACACTTCACGGCCACAATTTTCATCCGATTTTCACGAAATTTTCACACAATCTTCCTTTCGTGGTTATCTTGAAAGTGACGAGAGCGATTTTTGAAATTCGACAAAATGGCGGAGATATGTCTGTCTAAAGTTTGCAAAAATGTGCTACGGGCTTTCTACCGGTCCGATCTTCACCAAATTTTAACCAAATAATCTTCACGTGATCCCGATTAAATTTCATTAACTAATTAGGTAATTAATTATGTAATTAGGTAATATGACTAATTAACTTAATTTTCCCATTTTCATAAAATTATCACCAAATTCAAGTTATGATTGCAATTTTTTTTCCAAAAATTAATTAATTAATTAACTAATTAGGTAATTATGATGTGTTTGAGTGAAATTAGTCCCATTTTCATAAAATTATCACCAAATTCAAGTTATGAGTGAAAGAAAAAGTCTCATTAAATAATTAATTTATTTATTAACTAATTATTTTTAATTTAATTATAATGTGTTTGAGTGAAATTAGTCCCATTTTTAGAAAATTATCACCAAATTCATGGTATGATTGAAAAATTTTTTTTCCAAAAATTCATTAATTAATTAACTAATTAGGTAATTATAATGTGTTTGAGTGAAATTAGTCCGATTTTATAAAATTATCACCAAATTCATGTTATGATTGAACTTTTTTTTTCCAAAATTAATTAATTAATTAACTAATTAGGTAATTATAATGTGTTTGAGTGAAATTAGTCCCATTTTTAGAGAATTATCACCAAATTCATGTTATGATTGAAAAAAATTTTTTTCCAAAAATTAATTAATTAACTAATTATTTAATTATAATGTGTTTGAGTGAAATTAGTCCCATTTTCATAAAATTATCACCAAATTCAAGTTATGTTAGAAAAAAAGGATTCATTTCCCCCGAAATTTATGGATCCCCCGAAATCTGTAGACCTTTGAGAAAGTTCGTGTCTCTGGGCAAGCTCCAGGACCAATACTTTTAAATAATGAAATATTTCAGGATGCTGCCAAAGTTCTTGTTGAACTGTACACGTCACTTCGCCAAAGGGATGTTGGAATTGGCTCTAAATCGACGTGGAGGATTACTGTTAGGCAGTTGGAGAGTTTAATTCGACTTTCGGAAGCGATGGCCAAGATGGAGTGCTTGGATGAAGTAATTTCGGTTTTTTGAGTTTTCTTTTGTTATCGTTTGTTTTAGGTACAACCAAGGCATGTGAACGAAGCTTTCAGTTTGTTGAACAAGTCTATTATTCGGGTTGAGCAGCCAGATATTCATTTGGATGAAGAAGAAGAGCAGGAAGACAATCCAACTCCTCAGCCTGAAGGTTTGTTTTTAACTTTTAAAGTCAAAAATAGTCTATTACCGGGGTGATTGGTGATAAGGAGAGTTTAGTGGGACCATTGAGAGTAGATTTGGAGAACAGTGATGGGATTTGTTGGTGGTATTTGGTTTAATTAATTTTTTTCTTCAGCTATGGAAACTGACCAGCCGACAGAAGCTGCCAAAAAGAAGTACACCTTATCTTTTGAGGAGTACAAAAAACTTTCCCAACTTCTCATCACACGTTTACGATCTGGAGAAACTGAAAGTAATATTCCTTTAAAAAATTACTCCTTGGATAACTAACTTGTTATTAGGCAGCGGCATGCGAAGGAGTGAACTAATCAATTGGTATCTGGACCAAATAAGCAATCAGATTGAATCAGAAGAAGAGCTTGTCGAGAAAAAAGCGTTGATCGAAAAAGTCATCGACCGTCTCATCTATCATGTAACAAACATATCCTTAAACTTAAGCCTTTTCTAACAATAATTTTCAGGACAATATCATCATTTCGCTGAACCAAATAACCGGCGAAACACCAGACGATGCTGAGATTGATGAAGCGGACATGATTGTTGTCGTCCATCCTAACTACATTGTTAGCTTATAATTTTTTTAAACCTTTGTAAATATTTTCTTTTGTACTTTCATGTTTGTTTTTAAGTTAAAATAAACTTCTGTGTGCCTAAAATTTAAGTAAAATCGAGTGGAAAAAGTGGCGAGCTCCATTAGTTAGTGTCACAAAGGATTCCGCTCCTTGAATATTCCTCTTGGTATTAATTCCCTTACGTGCACGTTATGTCCCTGATGATTTATCACCTGGAGAGCCTGAAGCGAGAGGAGAACCCCTTTTGTTTTGACAAGTGCCAAAGCAATCAATTTAATGAGAAACTTAATATTATTTATTAAGTAATTTCAACTAAATGTGGTAAATCGGTTATGAAATTCTAACTTAATAAGCTATAAAGAACCTAGAAATGCTTGTTGCTTTCATATTATGTTTATCAGGCCAAAGTTTATTTACAGAAATTTCAATTGGAATTTATTTATTTGTTAGGTTATGATCTTGGCTGCCTTTGAACTCTCGATTATAGAAAGAGATCTGAGATGCTCTTAGAATTCTTACGAGGGGTAAGAAAGGAACCTGAGAATGTCGTTGGGCTAAATATCAAGCTGCGGTGTAATCCGTCACCCTCAAAATTAACATTTATGATGCCTATTTTCGTCAAAAAACCTCACAATCACATTTCTAAACCAATTTCATTCAAAAACCTCAAATGTTACATTCAAAACTTTAGGTGAGGGGGCAAAGGTTTTAATTTGTTTAAAAGGGGGCGCACTGTGAAAAAGTTTGGGAACCTCTGTTTTTGCTAAATTATATTTTTCTAAGAGCCATTTACTGTCAAAATTTCTGCGCAACAGGCGCCCCCTTACTGAAAACCCACCCACACCCTAAGGTCCCAGTCCGCCCTGTATGTAGAGCCTAATTTTCGTCCGAAAACCCCAAAATCAAGTTTTTAAGAGCGATTTTTCGTCAAAACCTCAAGATTTTTCGTCAATTCCTCAAGATTTTTCGTCAAAATCCTCCAAGTCAAGTTTTAGAGCCAATTCTTCGTCAAAAAAAATCAAAATACAAATTTTTAAAGCCTAATTTTCGTCCAAAAACCTCGAAATGAAGGTTTCAAGAGCCATTTTTCGTCAAAACCTTAAAATCAAGGGTTGAAGAACCAATTTTTCCTACAAAACTTCCAAATCAACATTTTTAAAGCCTAATTTTGGTCCAAAAACCTCAAAATGAAGGTTTTAAGAGCCATTTTTCGTCAATCATGGTTTTAAGAGCCCGTTTTTCGTCAAAAACCTCAAAATCGACATTTTTAAAGCCAAATTTTCGTATAAAAATTTCAAAATCGACTTTCAAGAGAAATTTTTTTGTCAAAAACCTCAAAATCGCTTTTTTAAGAGCCAATTTTTCGTAATAAAACCTCAAAATCAACGTTATAAGTGCAATTTCTTTTCTCCAAAATTTCAAAATCAACATTTTAAAACCCAAATTTTCTTGTTCTTTTCTCACCAACTTTTCTCAAAAGTTATATTCAAAACTTTGCTCTTGAAACCTTGATTTTGGGGTTTTTGGACGAAAATTAATCTTTACAAATGTTGATTGGGAGGCTTTTGACGAAAAATTGGCTTTAAATCTTGATTTTGAAGTTTTTGACGAAAATTTGGCTCTTAAACCCTTGATTTGGAGGTTTTTAAGTAAAATGGCTCTTAAAACTTCGATTTTGGGGATTTTGGAAGAAAATTAGGCTTTAAAAATGTTGATTTCGATGTTTTTGACCAAAATTGGCTTTAAATCTTGATTTTGTTAATTTCGGACGAAAATTTGGCATTTCAAATGTTGAATTGGAGGTTTTGACGAAAAGTGGCTCTTAAAACCTTCATTTTTAGGTTTTCGGATGAAAATCAGGCTTTACAAATGTTGATTTTGATGTTTTTGACGAAGAATTGGCTCTAAAACTTGACTTGGAGGATTTTGACGAATATTTGGCTCTTAAAACCTCGATCTTGAGGTTTGACGAAAAATCGCTCTTAAAAACTTGATTTTGGGGTTTTCGGACGAAAATTAGGCTCTACATATGTTGATTTGGAGGTTTTTGACCGAGGGCGGATCGGCCCGTTTCGGCCCACCGGGCGCATCCACTAGACCGGCTTTTTCTCATATATCCCCAAAAATTTAGTTTTTTCTTTTCTCTTTCTGAACATATTATAACGCTATTTTCATCAAAAACCTTAAAATCGACATTTTAAGAGCCAATTTTTCTTTAAGAACCCTCAAAATCAAAGTTTTAAGAGCCTTTTTTCGTCAAAAACCTTAAAATTGACATTTTAAGAGCGAATTTTTCTTCAAAATCAACATTTGTAAAGCTTAATTTTCGTCAGAAACCTCAAAATCAAAGTTACAAGAGCCCAATTTACGTCCATAAACCTCAAAAAATAAAAATAAGCCTTTTTTCGTCGGAAATCTCAAAATCAAGGTTTTAAGAGCCAAATTTTCTTCAAAAACCTTAAAATCAACATTTGAAAAGCCTAATTTTCGTCCAAGTCCTCAAAGTCAACATTTCTAAAGCCAAATTTCCGTTAAAAAAAAAAACTTCAAAGAGACAATTTTTTGTCAGAAACCCCAAAATCATGGTTTAAAGAGCCAATTTTTGTTCAAAAAACTTCAGAATCAGCGTTTAAAGTGCAATTTCCGTGTTTTTTACTTATTAAATAGCCCAGCTACACTCGATTTCGAAGTTTTTCGACGAAAAATTAACTCTTAGAACCTCGATCTTGAGGTTTTGACGAAAAATCGCTCTTAAAAACTTAATTTTGGGGTTTTCGGACGAAAATTAGGGGGATGGTGAAAAGGGGTGACTAATTTGAAGTATTGTGTTTTTATTGAGTAATTACCTATCTCATTTCTAAAACCATTGTATTTTTTAAGCTTTTAAAAATTATGTTCAATTTCTATGGAAAGATGATAATGAGGTTTTCTTATTAATCCTTTCTTCAGCAGAGTCAAGGGTTAAATAAAAAAATTCTCCCGCTTAATTAGTCGAACAGATAAGATTTTTTCCTTTCTCCACCCTCTTAGAAAAGCTCTTGAAATAGAATATTTATATTTTTAGTTAAAAAACTTTAATTAAGACTGACACTAAAATGACGTCACAATGAACTTTTCCATATTCAATCCCTTCCTGAATAGAAGCAAAAAAGGGTTTTTAAATTTAATATTTTGGAATTTCTGTCTCGTATATAAGGGAGGATAATGGCCTTGTATTTTATTTTATTAAACAATAAGCAAGACAATAAATTTAATAGTCGGGAGGGGAAAGGTGTGCGAGCGGCCGCGTTTGTATAAAATTGATGTTCGCTATAAATAAAGTGGTGATTGTTCTCACACCTTAGCCAAACATCATTTTACACGTTTTGACATTTATTGGGCATAAATTTCTCTATTTATTGCACCTTTAACTTGCCCTCGTGATTTTCGCCCTGAGGCCCAGAACCATTAGAGCGGAAAAATGATTTAGAACCTGGAACCGGCCGAATAGGAAATTTAAAATTTTTGTTTCTAAGTTTTTGAGTGTGAAACGGGTTGGGTGGGATAACGTGGAGCATCAGAAGGGGTTGTTCAACCATCCCTTTTTGGGTGGAAGGGTAAGAAGGGTCGGGGAGAGGTAAAGTAGTTGTCTGTGAAATGGGAGAACTACCCCGGAGGACCTATTAAACCCTTCACCACTAACAACTCTCAACTCGTCTATTTTTCCAGTCCTCCCTCTAATTAGTTAGGAACACGGACAATTAGTGGATTTTTTTTTTCTTTTCTAAGAGAAGGGTGTTTTAAGTTTTTTATTTTTATGTTCACAAAAAGAAAGAAAAAAGGTCAAAGTGTTAAATTTAAGGGTATAGAGGTTGTTGAAAAATAGCTATGGAGGGGGAAGATTGAGAGAACGTTGGGGGATTTTTTTTTGGGGGGGGGGTCACAGGATAAGTAAAATTTACGAGCCGGTTTTTGACAAAAAATTGCTAATTTAAAGTTGATTTTGAGGTTTTTTGACGAAAATTAGGCATTTATAAATGTTGATTTTGAGGTTTTTCACGAAAATTTGGCTTTATAAATGTTGATTTTGAGTTTTTGGACGAAAATTAGGCTTTAAAAATGTTGATTTTGAGATTTTTGACGAAAATTTGGCTTGATGATTTTGAGGTTTTTTGACCAATATTAGGCTTTTTAAATGTTGATTTTGAGGTTTTTTGACGAAAATTAGGCTTCACACATGTTGATTTTGAGGTTTTTTTTTTTAGCGGATTTCCGTAGGAAAGTAGGCTATTGAGGACCACCTCAACCAACGACCACGTCACGGAGGCTCCCAGGCTAGAGGCTGACTGAAATTAGGTTTTAAAAATGTCGATTTTGAGGTTTTTGACGAAAATTTGGCTTTTTAAATGTTGATTTTGAGGTTCTTGTACGAAAATTAGGCTTCATATATGTTGATTTCGAGGTTTTTTTTGACGAAAATTAGGTTTTAGAAATGTTGATTTTGAGGTTTTTGACGAAAATTATGCTTTTAAATGTTGATTTTGAGGTTTTTTGACGAAAATTAGGCTTCATAAATGTTGAGTTTGAGGTTTTTTTTTGACGAAAATTAGGCTTTAGAAATGTTGATTTTGAGGTTTTTGACGAAAATTAGGCTTCATATATGTAAATTTTGAGGTTTTCGACGAAAATTTGGCTTTATAAATGTGAATATGAGTTTTTGACGAAAATTAGGCTTCACACATGTTGATTTTGAGGTTTTTACTTTTGACGAAAATTAGGCTTTACAAATGTTGATTTTGAAGTTTTTCACGAATTTTTGGGGATATTTGCACAAAATCTTGAGCTTTCCCACCCTGGGGACAGCTTACGCCCCCCTAGGGGGGCGCGCCTCCAGTTTGGGAGCCACTAAGCAAAAATTACTCTAAAACCTGACCCTGGTAGTTTTGAGGGGTGACACCTTCCTAAAATCGTGGGGTTCCAGGTTAACACAAAAACTTTATTTCATGAAAAATATGAAAGGATATTTCTGCATGTAATTATTTCTGAAAATGCAAACAATTTATATTTCCTGGTAAAAAAAAGAAAGAAAGAAAATGAATTATTCAATGAAAAGAAACGGGGGAAAATCTTTTATGGCCTCTCATAAAAACGAGAATTGATTTCGTCTTCAGGGAAACGCCAATTATTTTTTCAATGGTTCAACCACCAATAAATTTATCATGTCAAAGTGGGTATTGTTGCAATTATGACCCCCCTCAGTTCCATTCGCTTTCCTCGCCTGCCCCCCCCCTTCCCCCATTACCCCCCCACCTGGCACCCACCACACCGGCTGCCCAACACTGGAATATCAGCGGTAATTGAAGTCGATGTGAAACGAGTGAATGTATCTTGATCACCGAGCCGCGAAAGGGAGGCTAAAGCCACTGGCTGCCCCATTTGGGTTTATTTCACTCTACCCCAAATCCATCATGAGTTTCAAAACCAGGGCGAGATCATTTTCCCAAATCCCGGCATTAGCTAGTTTTCAAAATGAGGATCGTTAATGAAATCCGTGGGTTTTGATGAAATTTTAATTACCAATTTTCATTTATTTTTTATCACCCGTCTTAAATCTTCTTTACTTCTCCATCACTTATAACCGGCGAAATTTCATAAAATAAATTAAGTTTGTTTATTTTTACTTTTCATTTTAAAAACGCTTTTCATAATTTTTCCTAAAAATTTTTTTTTGTGTGTGTCAAATAGTCAGAAAATCTCGGGCATGAATGAGGCCTTAATTAGAAGGGTCTTAATGAACTCATTCAATCCTGTCCCCCTTTTCCTTTCCACGACAAAGGGGAACATTTCAAATTAACCACATGATGATAGGCATTCACAAAATTTCAAAAATCATGATATAAAAAAAAATTTCTTCATTTCGAAAAATTTTGATCCTTTTTCCACACAAGTCATAGAAAGATAATTCATGACTTTATAAGTGATGATCAAACTGATGGAAATTTTGACCAAATCCTCATCCAGAACCTCCAAAATCGTACCCAAAACCTCAAAATTTTACACTTCTCCAAACCCCAAATTACACCCAGGAGCGGATCGGCCGTTTTCGGCCCACCGAGCGCATCCACTAGACCGGCCTTTTCAAATATTCCCCAAATATGTGGAGCAAGAGCTTAAAAAAAAAAAAAATTAGTTTTTCTTCTCTTTCTGAACTTATTTTGACGCTATTTTTCATCAAAAACCTTAAAATCGACATTATAAGAGCCAATTTTTCTTTAAAAACCCTCAAAATCAAAGTTTTAAGAGCCTTGATTCGTCAAAAACCTTAAACTTGACAATTTCCGTATTTTTTTACTTATTAAATAGCCCAGCTACACTCGATTTCGAAGTTTTTCGACGAAAAATTAACTCTTAGAACCTCGATTTCGAAGTTTTTATACTAAAAATTAACTCTTAGAACCTCGATTTCCTCTCGAATAGCCCAGGCCCGTGTGAAATTTTTCAGTATTTCGAATTTTTTGCTCTTTAAGCTTTTTTTTTACTCCTATTCTAGTTTTAAAAAAATAAATAAATTGGCCCTCACCGGCCCTCGAGGGCAGCGGCCCACCGAGCGATCGCTCGGTAGCCCGGCGGCCCGATCCACCCCTGATTACACCCAAAATTCCCACATTCCGCGAAACCCAAACTAAATTAAAAACCAAAATTTCCAATATTTAAAGTGGGTAGATGAAGTTTGGGAAAGTGGGAAATTTGTGTAGTTTTGGATTGTAACTAGTTGCGGATTTTAAAAAAACCACTAACAGCAATTTTATTGACTATAGCGTCATTTGTTGCTAAATTGGAAAAAAAATCACAATCCGACTTTACATTTAAAAAAAGTCCCAGAGGGCTAAAAAACACACTTCACTCTATGGCCATTTGTGTACAAGCTGTTAACATTTAATTGAGTGGAGGTGGTGAGATAAAAGGTCGAATTTATCCTGGAGGCCCCTTTCGAAAGGATGTTACGGCCGCTAAAGTGAGGGCTTTGCCCTGGGTTAGAGGAGGGAAATCGCAGTCCAACAGCTCCCATTTGCATTGCAAAAATTCTTGCGTACATTTAATTTCGGACGGGGCAAATATCAGGTTTTCCCCCCTTGAAATATTTATGAGTCCCCTTTTTTTTTCGTTTTCGACTCTTTAATTAGTCCAAGTTCTGTATCAACTTTCATTTCCGATAATTTAAACCCTGAAGTTAAAATCGAATCAACCTTTATGGAGTAACATGCCTGAGGTAAGTTTAACACTCTCAGCGTTGATAGGTTCATTAAATCATTAATCGCTTTAATCCTTCCGCTAAACTAATACAAACTTGTATCTCGAGTTTGAAACTTTTTAACATGGGATGTTTGCCGACTCTGAGTAAATCTAGTTCCAATATCTAGCCTTCTAGTCCACTTCTTGGAACTTTAAGTTTATTATCAAGTGTGGAGAGTGTACCATTTGGGTTGTAGTTATAGGATTAACAGGAGTGGGGTGGTTGGGGGAAATTTTGGGGGAGTTCAGGGGGGAAGTTGCAGGAAATGCTGGGGAGGTATTTGCTTTTTTGGGAGATTTAAATTCACTTTTTGTCAGAGTTAGGCAAAATTTTATTTATAATTACGAATACGAATTTATTCATACTTCACTTTTTTAGAGATACGATTTAAAATAAATTCGTATTCGTACATAATGATACGAATTTATTTGTATTCATACATATATGAATACGAATTCGCTCTTATTCATATCGTTGGTCCGTTCAATAATCGAATATGGCTCCATAGTCTGGAATCCTTATTCTAAGCGATCTATTACCGAAGTGGAACGTATTCAGAATAAAGTCAGATACCTCTGGTTCAAATCCCACTTGGACTTTTCTTTTTATTCTGTGCCTTTAGCCCGTGATCTCTTTGGACTGCTTTCTTTGGAAGACCGTCGAACCATTGGTTGCTTGGTTTTCGAGTGGGAAGTCCTCAATCATAAAATTGATGCCCCTGAAATTCTTTCTGGTTTTAATTTTTATGCACCAGCTCGATAATTGAGATACAGGAACCCATTTATAGTAACAAAGTTCAGAACTCGATACGGTGGGTCATCCAGTAGAGCAAAGCTTATGGAGCTCTTGAATACGAGTGCGCTAATTGAGCCCAAATCTATACCAAAAGAGCCATAAAGGTGGATTACTTTATGTCCAGATATTGAGCCCTTTCCACCGACCGCACTGATAAGCCGAGATGTTAGAAAATGTGAAATGAGCCCACCTATGTTATCAAAAGATTTCTTGGTATTCAGAGCTTTTGTGTTCCCAGCTAGAAGCGTATTGAAAATGGCTTGAATCAAGAAAGCGGTTCTGGTACTTCGCTTAGGGCATAAAGGGAATTTTCGTGATTTTCTCAGAACCTGAAGGTTTGAGATGGTTGGAAATGGTGACGGAAATATATCATGGGCCATGGCCCGAGGACCATAGTAGAAGACAGTTAAAATCTCCTAAGCGGTTCTAGGACTCCCCTGAGGGGCAGGATATCAAAGATAGGATTTGGGAAGGCTTTTCTGGAGGAAATCCGCTGCTTCTCTAGGCCTTTTTTCATTCATCTTGAAACATGGCACATTATGTATCATCTTGAACTTTTATAGGTAAATAACCTATGGGCTCATTTGGTAGGCCTCAATCGTGGGCTCTTTGGTATATCTCACGGAGGGCTTATGAAAGGAGTGGGCTCATTTGGATTAAAGTTATTTGGGCTCAATTTGACGTCGCCGGCTGACGTATCCCAAACATTGCGATACGGCGTTCATCAATGGGGCCCAAATCAAGGCGGGCGGTCCCAAAATTGAACCCAATATACCTAAAATGGACTTTTCCGATGGAAAAACACCACTGACGCGAGGGCGATATCACCTTAGTAGTAGAAAAACCCTCTTTAAAAAAAAATAAAAATAAAAATAAAAAAATAAATAAAAATAAAAATACAAAGTTTTGAGTGAATTTTTTTCAAATTCGCAGGAAAATAAGTAAATAAAAATTAATTCGTACTCATATGTATGGATATGACGAAATTCGGACGGACTTATTTGTAATCGTATCTCTAAAATAGGTAGATTTTCTGAAAGAAATCTACCTAAAAGTGAAGTATATTTATAAATGAAATTTTGCCCAACTCTTGTTTTTTTTTGTCTCTTTTTATTTTAATATCTTGAGACGGTATATCTTTCTCTGGCCCTTAAAATGAGCTTAAAGAGGCCATTCTTTTCCTCCTCCTAAATCATAAAATTGACCATCCACCTACAAGGTAAACACACTTTTTACAATTTCCTTTCAATTCTTTTGGCACAACCCTTCGATCTTGGTCATTGAGTCAAACAAGAATGAAAGGCTTGGAATAAAAGGGAAATATCAAGTCGTTCTTCCAAAAGAGAGATGGGGTGGGGGGTCGTAATGGTATATAACGGAGGAATAGTACAAAAGGATGATGGATACGCCTATTGTTGGCCCATGGAGTATTTACATTCTAAACGTACTTTGTATTATAATAGAAAATTCCTTACGACATGTTTATTCCTACAAAAGATCCCCATATTCATATCGAATTTCGTCTTTATTCCAATTTTTTGTTTCCTCAACCAGCGAAACCCATTTCCAGAAGCTCAACAGTCATGTTTGAACAGATCCACTCCAAAAAAACAAAAATCAGCAACAATTTTTTTATTTTTTCGTATAAAACAATTTGGACGTTTATAAACAGAAAACAACATTAACATCAATGTTTAAACATAAAATATCAATTTTTGTAAATTAACTGGGAATAATACTCTAACTATTTACATGTTTATAACAATATGTACATAAATTACAAAGCAAATATTATTTACAGGAATCAAACAATAGAACGGAGAGCAAAAAGAAAATTTTTTTTTCTACATTTTACACTAAAAACTATGGTAGAAAATATCCTATCAAAATTGCTAAGATATTATACAGGGTGTTTATAACTGAAATATAAAATTGAGTGAGACTAGGTTAAAAATGGAGAAAAACCCTTCACACTGTTTCTCTTATATTGTCCTCCAGATATAAATTTTTCGTGTTTTCTAAAGAAATCATCATTTTTTCGCAAAAAACGTCAATTAACTTTCTCAAAGAGAAGTTATTGTAATACCGTCGGATTCGGGTTTTTGGGGAAGGGTCTTCCAGACCCCCTAGGGTCAAACTGACTTTTGATCTTTGCCGGACATGACTTTGTCTGTGGTGCCGGCCGTCCGTCGCCTTTTTTTTTCCGGAACACTTCACGGCCACAATTTTCATCCGATTTTCACGAAATTTTCACACAATCTTCCTTTCGTGGTTATCTTGAAAGTGACGAGAGCGATTTTTGAAATTCGACAAAATGGCGGAGATATGTCTGTCTAAAGTTTGCAAAAATGTGCTACGGGCTTTTTACCGGTCCGATCTTCACCAAATTTTAACCAAATAATCTTCACGTGATCCCGATTAAATTTCATTAACTAAATAGGTTATTAGGTAATTATGACTAATTAACTTAATTTTCCCATTTTCATAAGATTATCACCAAATTCAAGTTATGATTGCAAAAAAATTTTTTTTTTTCAAAAATTAATTAATTAATTAATTAGGTAAGGTAATTATATTGAGTTTGAGTGAAATTAGTCCCATTTTCATAAAATTATCACCAAATTCAAGTTATGATTGAAAAAAAAATTCTCAAAAATTATTTAATTAATTAATTAACTAATTAGGTAATTATAATGTGTTTGAGTGAAATTAGTCCCATTTTCATAAAATTATCACCAAATTAAAGTTATGATTGAAAAAAATTTTTGTTTAAATTAATTATTTAATTAACTAATTAGGTAATTATAATGTGTTTAAGTGAAATTAGTCACATTTTCACAAAATTATCACCAAATTCAAGTTATGACTGAAAAAAAAATTTCTATAAATTAATTAACTAATTAAATAATTATAATGTGTTTGGGTGAAATTTTTGGATCCCCCGAAATCTGTAGACCTTTGAGAAAGTTCGTGTCTCTGGGCAAGCTCCAGGACCAATACTTTTTCACTTCATTAGTGGAGAGTTTTCTAGACTATCAACTTTTTGAGAAACTCCTGATATGGATGAGTCCAGACCTAACTCGGTGACGAAATTGCAGCATGAAGGGTTTTCCTCAATTTTTGACCATGTTTCATCTAATTCTTTATTTTTGTTCGCCAAAACCTCAAATTTTGTAAATATCACTTACAAAATCGTAATTTTTGCTTGTTTAAACATGAAAATTCGTTCCTTATCACTTACTGAAGGTTAACATTGACCTAAACGACCTAATTTATACAATTTTAACAAGATTGTGTTTCTTTCGATGTGTCCCCTGAATGCCCTCAGTCGTTTTTTTCTAGGGATGCCGATGAATTTGCTGAATGGGAGTGCGAAGATGATTTTGAGTGCTGTTGGTCCCGATGAGGGTTTTTTGGGTTTCAAGTATTTTTTGTTGACCATTATTGTCAGACCGGAATTTTGAAAAGGTTCCTAAATTGAGCATCGATGGTCATTTCAGGGGAGCACATGGTAAAACCCTTGATTCCTTTTATGTGCAGACAAAATTTAAGTGCCCTATTTTGTTAAAAAATACAAAATTTTATAAAATATAGAGAGTTTAATTTGAGAGCACGATTTGAGCTTTGGATTTTTGGAGGTGGGGGGCCGAAGGATATGTCGTCCTGGGCGTAGGATTGTCGTTTGGGAGGGTCCTTCTCCGGCTCAGTAGCGATAGAAGTAGGTTCTGTCATAGGCGGTCGGCTCCGGAGAAGGGCTGTCCCTCTGCTAGCTCACGAATGAGGACTCCGCTTTGAGTGAGACGGGGGCCGCTTGGAGGGAGGAGGGACTCGGAGGTGGACCCTCCCTTGGCTTTCTTCAGAGACTCAGGACGCTCGGAGTTATAAGGCGAGAGGCGAAAATCGTGAAGAAGAAGCAGATGAAGAGCAGGACGAGGGCTCCTCCGAGCAGCACCGCCGACCACCAAACTTGACAGCTCCCTGAAAACAGACAAACCAAAAGTTGAATCGAGAAGTTTGTGACTTGTCAGGGTTTCTCTATGGTGTATCTGGGCGAAGGGCAATTCTCAGGTGTTTGCCAATGGAAGGGAAGAATCTGAAAAGTGTCTTTCCATGTCAAATAGGGTCAAAATCTGGCAGAAAAGGGTTTTTTCGTATAAAAAAAAAATCTACGTAAAAAAGTTCAAATTCCGGCTGAAATGGGTCTTTTCTTGTCAAAAATAGTTGAAAATATGGTTTTATTATCTCTTTGGATTGCTATCGTCCCAGAAAATGCGTAGGTACATCACACATAATGCGAACCATGTGGTCACACTAAGTAAGAGGGAGGGGACAGGGGCGGACTGGGACCTTACGGTGTGGGTGGGTTTTCAGTTAAGGGGGCGCCCGGATGATTTTAACAGAAAAATTGACTTTTAGAAAAATATATTAGGCAAAAACAGAGGTTCCCAAACTTTTTCACAGTGGGCCCCCCTTTTTAACAAATTAAAACCTTTGCAAAGTTTTGAATGTTAACTTTGAGTTAACTTTTGAATGAAATTTGGGTTTTAAAATGTAGATTTTGAGGTTTTTGACAAAAGAAATGCACTTAAAACGTTGATTTTGAGATTTTTTGACAAAAATATTTGCTCTTATAATCATGATTTTGAGGTGTTTGACAAAAAATTGTCAATTAAAAGTTGATTTTGAGGTTTTTTGACGAAAATTATGCATCATAAATGTTGATTTCGAGGTTTTTTTGACCAAAAAAGGGCTTTAAAAGTGTTGATTTTGAGGTTTTCTTACTGTCGTACGTGGACGACGGTAAGGATATAAAATGGAAGACAATCGACGTAGAGACTTCGAAAGGCGCAGGAGTCCTACAGCGGGGTTTTTTGACGAAAATTTAGCTTTTAAAATATTTTTTGATTTTGAGGTTTTTGGACGAAAATGAGGCTTCATAAATGTTGATTTCGAGGTTTTTGACGAATTTTGGGGGATATTTGCACAAAATTGAGCTCGACCCCCCCCCTCCCCCGGGCCAGTCCGCCCCTGGGAGGGGAAGTAACTGGTTGAATGAGACCGTTAGTGATGAGTGATGACTGATGAAGAAAGACGAGGGATGGGTGGTAGTGGAGAAGTCTGTAGACCCTCTAGTTTTTGAAAAGGTTCTTCATCCATAACACACTAAAACCTGCATTTTATCAATGGAGAAAGCCCCATGGACTATGAAGGAGAATAATTACGTGGGTAGCTCTTTTGTTTAGGTATCCAGGCACGTCTTTGAGTTTGGAGAGGAAACCTCGTTTTTTTCCTTTCGTATGTTGTAAATCCCAAAATGATAATTGGATTTAACTCAGAAAGTTGGCTTTCGGTCTGCGTTGATTTCGTTAAGGGGGGGGCTTTCCGTCTGTTTCTTTGCTTAACTCATTAGAAGCACCTGCGTTGTACTGTCGAACACACTAATTAGGGTCTAAATCGTTGAGGAAAAGGGCTTTCCAAGTAAAAAGGAAAGCGAGGCGAGTAAAAAACTTTAAATGTCACTACATTTTCTCTTAAAAAGCGTTCTGGAGTTTTCGTCAAGTAGCGTCTAACTCGCTTTGAAACTCTGGATGAGCCTGGAAACGAGGAGGGTTTTCTTTTGTCCCCTCCCCTCCCCCACCACACCACCCACCCTCCCACGAGCCATCGGGTCAGACCCATCATCTACCAAATTCCCGGGCCCTTTCCATCTTTCTCTTGTTCGTTAGGCAGAGAAAACTTGCACGAATGTATTAACTGAACGGGAGGATAAACTTACAAAGGGTTTCCCCTTCGTATGCTTTCCAAAGGGCGTAATTGAATATAAACAAGTTCATCGTTATTATTCAACTTTCGTGGAAAACCAACCTTGAAAATAAAGCCAAGAAAATATTTATGATCGCTTTTATACAACCCAGAATATTCGCGGTTTTCCCTCAACCTAAAATGAACGTAAAGAGCTACTAGAAAAATTTTTTTTTCACAACTTTCAACGATTAGGGAATTATATTTAGCATAATACAAGAAATTTTAGCCTTTCTGAGGATTTTGAAGCCTTTTTAGACACTTTTCGATGGATTCGATTACTTGAGCCGTAGACCAAGCCCCGACATCAAAATTCTACCAAGTGTCCGAGAGAGAGGGAAGATGCCCAAAAGTAGTTTCCTCGTTTTGGGCACTAAAAATGGCCGGAAATTTTTTTTTGAAAAGCGCGTTCTCATTCTTTTGAAAAAATACGTGCTGTTTAGGGGGCAGTTTTTCCGGAAAAATTTTCCTCGGGAAAATAGAAAATCCAATTTTTCACCGAAACAGAAATTTTGAAAAAACAGGTAGTCATCTTGTAGGTTTTGACGAGCTGATTTCAAATATGCTAATATTAAGAAGATCGGATGAATAGATTCGTCGGTACGAGATTTTTAAGGATTAGATGCTGCGGGGAAGGGGAGTTAAATTTTGGGGAAGTAAAGATGACACATCACTCTTACTCCTTCAAGGTCATCGAACTTTACAAACGGCTTAATTGTTTTTTCTCTATTTTGAGATTGTTAGGTAGATTTTTTTTTTCATAAAGTCAAAACCACAAAAGACTCATGATTTTTTTTCCCAATATTCCCCAAAAATTTAATTTTTCTTTTCTTTCTGAACATATTTTAAGGCTGCTTTTCATCTAAAACCTTAAAATTGACATTTTAAGAGCCAAATTATCGTCGAAAACCTCAAAATCAACATTTTTAAAGCCCAATTTTCGTCCAAAAACCTCAAAATCGAAGTTTTAAGAGCCTTTTTTCGTCCAAAATCTCAAAATCAAGGTTTTAAGAGCCAAATTTTCGACAAAAACCTCAAAATCAACATTTTTAAAGACTAATTTTCGTCCAAAATCCTCAAAATCAAAGTTTTAAGAGCCATATTTTCGTCAAAAAACTCAAAATCAACAATTGTAAACTCGCGTTCGTAGATTTCAGAAAATTTTATAAAAACAAAACTAAAGATTATTAAATTTGCTACAAATTTGATCTACTAAGATTTTCTGTAGGACCAAACGTTTCTGATCTACGAGGCGACAAAAAAGCTGGATTTTCGATTTTTTACTATCAAAAAGTCAGATTTTAGAAAAATCAGTCTGCAAAGGATAAAAATTTAAAATTACAGGATGATAACATTGTAGAAAATAAAGCAGGCAAATGGTTTCTTGAAATAAAAACCGGTTTGAAGAACCCTGACCTTGACAAAGGGAAAATTTATCCCCCCCCCCTCATTGAACTTCCCGGAACCCCGCAGCATCTAAGCCTTAAAAATCTCGTACCGACGAATCTATCCATCCGATCGTCTTAATATTAGCATATTTGAAATCAGCTCGTCAAAACCTACAAGATGACTACCTGTTTTTTCAAAAATAAAGTTTTAGTGGAAAATTGCACTTTCTATTTTTCCGAGGAAAACTTTTTCGGAAAAACCGCTTTCTAAACAGCACGTAGTTTTCCGAAAGAATGAGAACGCGCTTTTCAAAAAAAATTTCCGACCATTTTTAGTGCCCAAAACGAGGAAACTAATTTTGGGGGTGATAGTGCTGCGATCTCTTGAATGAGAAACAAACAATTCTGATGGGAGAATCCCCCTTAAAATATCCAGAATCCACCTAAGAACAGCCAGGTTGGCATTACCGGCTAGAGTCACCACGGTCCCTTGACTAGGCCCTTCAAAAAACTGCAACAGCCAGACTTGCCGGTTTCTACAATCTAGCTCAGTTTCACCCCCTCATCCAATGACACGATTTTCTTTTTCTTCAGAGACTCAACTTCTACTTTTTCTTTGAGTAGAAAAGCTTTAAAATTTAATCTCTGTAAGATTTTCTACGAAAGTAATTAAATTTTATAGGAAACGATGAGACTGAATGTTGTGAAGCGCTTTTAACTTTTACACTTCCCTGTCTCAAGTTTCCCTTTAAAACTTAAGACAGGTCAACAAAGTAAAAGTTGAGTGTGTTCCACCTTATAAGTTAAAGCACGTACACGATTTAAAAGGCATCTTCATTTTTTAAAATAAAAATTTAATTTTTTTTTACCCCGAAAAGTTCTTGGGACGTTTTTAAAAACTTTAATGAGGGAAAAAAAGGTGAAACTTTTCACTTGAAAGTCTTTAAAAGCGGAAATCGAGGGTGGCGGAATAATGAGGGTGTCTTCGTTTTCAACGCGGTTTTCAACAAATCATTGATAAAAGTACGCGATCCGACTAGCCGAAAGGGTTTAATTCTCGAAGGTGTCTCGCTTTCCGTAATATATTACTCGGGAATAGACCTTTATCGAGTTTAGCAACTGCCAAACTTCCGTTTTAAGACAAAGTTTCTTGATTCGTAAATCGATACACGAGAATTGCTCAATCGGTTTGTTTATAACGTTAAGAACACTTATAGAGCCATTTTTCCTTTTAAGAAAGTACTTTTCTGTATATGAGACTCGAGTTCAACGAGTAAATCTTCAAAATCTCCATAAAGAGTTTAAAAGCTGATTTAGTGTGATCATTCTTAGACTTGGACACTTTAAACTGCCTCAGCCCAGAAAACGCTTTTAACCCTCCAAACTATTACCGCCCTAAATAATAAACTTTTCTCGCCTAGAATTTTATATTTTGTTGACACAATTAAACACTGAAAAAAGGTTAAAAGGGCAGACAACTTTCCTAAACTACCCTTTCGAAATTTCCCTCTAGCATGTAGGTTCTCCTCTTCTAAAGGAGTCACCACCAGGGGCGGACTGGGAACTTAGGGTGTGGGTGGGTTTTCAGTTAAGGGGGCGCCAAGATGGGGGGGGGGAGCCAGAAAATTGGCTTCTAGAAAAATATATTAGGCAAAAACAGAGGTTTTCAAACTTTTTCACAGTGCGCCCCCCTTTTAAACAAATTAAATCCTTCCCCCCCGCCCTAAAGTTTTGAATGTTAACTTTGAGGTTTTCGGATTAAATTTGGGTTTTAAAATGTTGATTTTGACGTTTTTGACAAAAGAAATTGCACTTAAAACGTTGATTTTGAGATTTTTTTGACAAAAATATTTGCTCTTATAATCATGATTTTGAGGTTTTTTGACGAAAATTTGGCTTTATGAATGTTGGTTTTGAGGTTTTTGGACGAAAATTAGGCATCAAAAATGTTGATTTCGAGGTTTTTTGACGAAAATTAGGCTTTAAAAATGTTGATTTTGAGATTTTTTGACAAAAATTGGTCTTAAAACCATGATTTAAAGGTTTTTGACGAAAAAGAGTCAATTTAAAGTTGATTTTGAGGTTTTTTTTTTAACGGAAATTAGGCGATTATAAATGTTGATTTCGAGGTTTTGGACGAAAATTGGGCATCTTAAATGTTGATTTTGAGGTTTTTTTTTTTTGACGAAAATTTAACTTTTAAAATGTTTTTTGATTTTGAGGTTTTTTGACGAAAATTATACTTCATAAATGTAGATTTCGAGGTTTTCGACCAAAATTTGGCATCTTAAATGTTGATTTTGAGGTTTTTGACGAAAATTTAACTTTTAAAATGTTGATTTTGAGGTTTTTGGACGAAAATTAGGCATCATAGATGTTGATTTCGACGTTTTTTGACCAACATTAGGCTTTTAAAATGTTGATTTTGAGGTTTTTGGAAGAAAATTAGGCATCATAGATGTTGATTTCGAAGTTTTTTGACGAAAATTAGGCTTTAAAAATGTTGATTTTGAGGTTTTTTGACGAAAATTGGTCTTAAAACCATGATTTAAAGGTTTTTGACGAAAAATTGTCAATTTAAAGTTGATTTTGAGGTTTTTTTTAACGGAAATTAGGCGATTATAAATGTTGATTTCGAGGTTTTGGACGAAAATTAGGCATCTTAAATGTTGATTTTGAGGATTTTTTTTTGTTTTTGTTTTTTTTGACGAAAATTTAACTTTTAAAATGTTGATTTTGAGGTTTTTGGACGAAAATTAGTCATCATAGATGTTGATTTCGAAGTTTTTTGACCAACATTAGGCTTTTTAAATGTTGATTTTGAGGTTTTTGGACGAAAATTAGGCATCATAGATATTGATTTCGAAGTTTTTTAACCAACATAAGGCTTTTAAAATGTTGATTTTGAGGTTTTTGGACGAAAATTAGGCATCATAGACGTTGATTTCGAGGTTTTTTGACGAAAATTAGGCTTTAAAAATGTTTATTTTGAGGTTTTTGACGAATTTTTGGGGATATTTGCACACCAATTTGGCAAATTTGGTTAAGATCAGTGGTTATCTACCGAAATCCTTTGCTGCCATCCCAAACAATAAACTTTTCTCTTCAAAATTTTAAATTTCGTTGTCACAATTAAGCAAGGTAAAAAGGTGAAAAGAGTCTAAAAAAAGAAACTTTTCCACCCATAAAGATTAAAAGAGGAGTATTTTCCTTTGGAAGTGAGAGAGAGAACAACTAAACGACTTCTCTCCTAAGCCCCCTAATCCACCGCTGACAGAATAAAGTTGTTCACGAATTCGGCCCCGTTGAAAAGTGTATACTTACAGAGGAAAAACTTCTCAACACTTTCAAAAATACAAACACCCTCGACTACGTGAGTTCCGTCAGAAGTTTTCGCCGCGCAGAAATTCTAATCGAGTAAACATGTTTAGTGTTAACATTTCTAACCAGATTAAGATAAACAAACGTGCGTAACGTAAACACGCCGGCGAATATTTGCGAGCGTCCGTCCGCCCAGCAATTAAACAGTTGGAATTACTAAACCGCGATAACCTCCATGTATTAGCTCTTAATCAATTTGAAATTCAATAGCGTTCGACTCGTAATAAACCGGGCGCGAGATGTAAAGGTCGAAAGCTTGTTTACCATGTTACCTCTCCCCGTTGATATATGACGTTAATCTATTTACAATTCAGAGGACGCTTCTATTATAGTTCAATCTCGGATTTACACTGCTCCTACTCTGAAAATTACAAAATGGAGAAACCATAACAACGAGGCCTACCAACCATCAGAAATTGAATGGACATGATCAATGTCGTCAAATTATAATTCTGGATAAAAGACTTTTTGGATGAAATCGCCTTTTAATTTCTCTTTAGGAATACAATGGCGTTATCGATGTCTGCCCCCTCTTAATTCTTCGGTTTTGTTCTCTAAAAGCGGTATTATTGTCTGGAGGGGAGAGGGAATTTTATTGTTATTTGGCTAAGTGAGGATTTCGTGATGAAATCTGTTAACAAAGGACTTAATATGATTAAAAAGGTGCTTCATTAAGTGATTTTCAAATAAATTAAGTATGTAGGGAAGTATAAATGTTTGTCATTAGCATGCGCTAAAAGAGGTTAAGTGAGTTCTATTTCATTTTTTGTTCTAATTACGGATTATTTGGGTTGAGACTTGGGAGTGTAGTTGTGAGAAGGATATTTTGGCGGTAGTGAGGGGAAGGTTTGTGGTAGTGAGGGTGATGGTGATCAGGTAAAAGGTAACTGGAGAATGGATCTACATAATGGCAATCGGGGAAAGGGTAATTGGGGAAGGGGTTGTGGTAAAGGTAATCAGGGGAATGGTAGGTAATTGGGAGAAGCGTTGCTGTGGCAATGGTAATTGTAATTGGGGAAAGTGAAATTGGGAAAGGGTATTTGTGGTAAAGGTAGTCACGGAAAGGGTAGTTGTGTTAATGGTAGTCGAGAAAGGGTAATTGGGAAAGAGTAGCTGTGGTAATGGTAATCGGGAAGTGTAGTTGTGGTAAAGGTAACAATAATGGTAATCGGAAAAAGGGTAATTGGGGAAGTTTAGTAGTTGTAGTAAAGGTGATTAGGGGAATGGTAATCGGAAAAAGGGTAATTGGGGAAGTTTAGTAGTTGTGGTAAAGGTAATTAGGGGAATGGTAATCAAGGAAAGGGTAATTGGGGAAGCGTTGTTGTGGTAATTGTAATTGGGGAAAGTGAAATTGGGAAAGAGTATTTGGGGTAATGGACGTCGACAAAGGGTAATTGGGAAGGGTAGCTGTGGTAATGGTAATCGGGAAGTGTAGTTGTGGTAAAGGTAATTAGGGGAATGGTAATCAAGGAAAGGGTAATTGGGGAAGCGTTGTTGTGGTAATGGTAATTGTAATTGGGGAAAGTGAAATTGGGAAAGGGTATTTGTGGTAATGGTAGTCACGGAAAGGGTAGTTGTGTTAATGGTAGTCGAGAAAGGGTAATTGGGAAAGGGTATCTGTGGTAATGGTAATCGGGAAGTGTAGTTGTGGTAAAGGTAACAATAATGGTAATCGGAAAAAGGGTAATTGGGGAAGGGTAGTTGTGGTAAAGGTAATTAGGGGAATGGTAATCAAGGAAAGGGTAATTGGGGAAGCGTTGTTGTGGTAATGGTAATTGTAATTGGGAAAGAGTATTTGTGGTAATGGTAGTCATGGAAAGGGTAGTTGTGTTAATGGTAGTCGAGAAAGGGTAATTGGGATGGGTAGCTGTGTTAATGGTAATCGGGAAGTGTAGTTGTGGTAAAGGTTACAATAATGGTAATCGGAAAAAGGGTAATTGGGGAAGAGTAGTTGTGGTAAAGGTAATAAGGGGAATGGTAGTTAATTGGGGAAGCGTTGTTGTGGCGATGGTAAATTGTAATTGGGGAAAGTGGAATTGGGAAAGGGTATTTGTGGTAATGGTAGTCATGGAAAGGGTAGTTGTGTTAATGGTAGTCATGGAAAGGGTAGGTGTGTTAATGGTAGTCGAGAAAGGGTAATTGGGAAAGGGTATCTGTGGTAATGGTAATCGGGAAGTGTAGTTGTGGTAAAGGTAACAATAATGGTAATCGGAAAAAGGGTAATTGGGGAAGGGTAGTTGTGGTAAAGGTAATCAGGGGAATGGTAGGTAATTGGGGAAGCGTTGTTGTGGCGATGGTAATTGTAATTGGGGAAAGTTGAATTGGGAAAGGGTATTTGTGGTAATGGTAGTCATGGAAAGGGTAGTTGTGTTAATGGTAGTCGAGAAAGGGTAATTGGGAAAGAGTAGCTGTGTTAATGGTAATCGGGAAGGGTAGTTGTGGTAAAGGTAACAATAATGGTAATCGGAAAAAGGGTAATTGGGGAAGGGTAGTAGTTTTGGTAAAGGTAATTAGGGGAATGGTAATCAAGGAAAGGGTAATTGGTGAAGCGTTGTTGTGGTAATGGTAATTGTAATTGGGGAAAGTGAAATTGGGAAAGAGTAGCTGCGGTAATGGTAATCGGGGAGTGTAGATGTGGTAAAGGTAACAATAATCGTAATCGGAAAAAGGGTAATTAGGGAAGAGTTTTTGTGTTAATGTTGACCTGAAGGGGGGAGGGGGAAGCCTCGCGGATTCTTTTCTGGAGAAAATCCTCTCCTTTTCGAGGCTTTTTTTCTTATTCGCTGGCAGTCCAGGAGCGACTCTTTTCTAATTTTTTTATAACGAAAATCGTAAATAAAGACCTTACGAAAATCTTACCCCGAGGTCCCCAAAATCATTATTTCAGTCAAATTTTCTCCTTATATGATTCAGAAGTTAAAAGCTGTTCCAACAAACTTTTCACCGCATATTTATCAACCTGTGAAAAGTCGTGCTCTTCCGTAAAAGGCTTGTATTCAACCCTTGTCAGACACAATAGACTCAATTGTGTACATGAACAAAATGCCGGACTCAAGGTTCGAGTCAGTTTTGTCCCGATTCAAATGAAGTAGGATATCAATCAATATCCTCAGCATCTGGCTCCGCACGAATCTGTCGACGATGTTGATTTATTGTAGACATTGTGTTGGTCACCTCTACCTCCCTAACAATATCCATTGCCAAATATCTGCCACTAACAGAAAAGCTCCCTTTTTTCTTGCCTCGAATTTCCTTTTATTTTAAACCTCCACGTTTATAAATATTTAATTTCACTTGTTGAATTGAATAGTTTATAAATAATTTTTCGAGAGAGATATTTTATCCAATGCGAAGATAACAGGTTGTATAAACGATCTGGACAGAAAGGGAGGCTCCCTTAGAGATTCAAGGGGGCCGATTAGAGGAAAATGCGTGTCTAGACGAAATTAGGGAATCCGGCAAAACCCACTCTTATCGCTGACAGATAATAACCATTAAAGAAAATTACGATTTTCAGACGTTTTATTATTTATGGAGCCTTTTATATTAAGCTGTTACCGAAAAAAATGGTTTTTAAACAAAAAAAATTAACAAAAGGAGGCGTCGCTAATTTTACAAAACGTTCATTTAGGTCGAAAACTTGAGTTGCATTTTTTAGCTAGTCAAGTCAATCGAAGGGCCAAATAAGTGTCCCGAACTGAAAATCGTGCCGTTTGGCCTCAGGAGGGGAGTTTAAATGAGAATTTTCTCGGTTTTTCACCAATATCTCGAAAACCGTACGTCGGAGCTTAAAAGATTATAAGTACAAAATTAAAGCTTATTAAGTTTCCTACAGATTTAGTTTTCTGAGATTTTTTGTTGGACCAAATGTATCCGAGCTACGAGGCGAACAAAAAAAACAAGATTTTCAATTTTGACGTCTGAAGGAGGGAAGACTTCATCAATACACAATTGTGTTTCAATGGTAATTTAATTCTGTACAACTTTCACGAAATAAAATTTTTGATCAGATGAAGTCTTCCCTCTTTCAGAGGTAAAAATTGAATTTCTAGTTTTTTGTCGCCTCGTAGCTCAGATAGGTTTGGTCCTACAAAAAATCGTACTAAATTAAATCTGTGAAAAATTTAATAAGCTTTAATTTTGAACTTATAATATTTTCGCCTAAGACTTAAGGTTTTCGAGATATTGGCGAAAAACAGTTAAAATTCGCTGACAGATAATAACCATTAAAGAAAATTACGATTTTCAGACGTTTTATTATTTATGGAGCCTTTTATATTAAGCTGTTACCGAAAAAAGTGGTTTTTAAACAAAAAAATTAACAAAAGGAGGCGTCGCTAATTTTACAAAACGTTCATTTAGGTCGAAAACTTGAGTTTTCCAATAATGGAGGAGGAAAATTTCCTTTCAAAAGTTTTTAAAAAAGTTAGACGATTTTTTTTCCTCAAGTCAACAAATACTCTCAATAGGTTCGGGGAAAAATTCTAAAACGTTTTTACATCTCCAATAATGAAAATTTGCATTCAATAATTGATATTTCCATTGCAGGGATGTAACATGCAGGCTTATTTTAACTGACGTTTACATCCAATTAATGAATTTTCTTTTTTTCACTTTTTATATTTCACGAACACTGGCCTGTCAGGTTCTTTTCCGTGTCAGAATGGAAACTTCGGAAACACGTAACCATTTAATTCTAAAATTACTTCATCTAGGTGGGAAATTAAGTGAGATTTACAATGTTTTGACAAGAAAACTTAAAAAAATTGAAACTCTTTTGTAAAATTTAGATTTTATGAGTGGGTAGAGTGTTTGGTAAAGTACTAAGTAGGGGAAAAAAAAAACAAAACCCCGCAGCATCTAAGCCTTAAAAATCTCGTACCGACGAATCTATCCATCCGATCGTCTTAATATTAACATATTTGGAATCAGCTCGTTAAAATCTACAAGATAACTACCTGTTTTTTCAAAAAAAAGTTTTGGTGGAAAATTGCATTTTCTATTTTTCCGAGGAAAAATTTTTTGGGAAAACTGCTTTCTAAACAGTACGTAGTTTTCCGAAAGAATGAGAACGCTCTTTTCAAAACAAATTTCCGACCATTTTTAGTGCCCAAAACGAGGAAAGTACTTTTGGGCATCTTCCCTCTGACTCGCACACTTGGTAGAATTTTGATGTCGGATCCCCCTTAAAGAGGGGTGGTTAGGGTTGAGGGTGGGGTGGTTGGAGAAGGTAGTGAGGGTGTATTGGAAGGTGGAGGAGGTAGAACGAGGTGGAGAGGTCTGTAAAGGCCCGAATTTAATTAATTAATTTTAATGTGTTTTCGACGAATTTACTGTCTACCTTAAACGATAATAAATTGATTACCGGATGGAATTAATAATTTGGGTAAAATTTCGGTTGGTTGGAGGATTTAGGCTTAGAGAGGGTGCGATGACGTTTGGAACATTAAAGGGCGAGTAGCCGGAGGGTGGATGGCGGGCGGAGGATCGAGACGAGCAACCTTGTTTACAAAGGGAATGCCACAACTTGACTCT
Organism: Orius laevigatus; assembly: GCA_018703685.1. Classification (NCBI taxonomy): domain Eukaryota; kingdom Metazoa; phylum Arthropoda; class Insecta; order Hemiptera; family Anthocoridae; genus Orius; species Orius laevigatus. The sequence goes on from JAGWEN010000117.1 coordinate 213,856, forward strand.
GGTAAATATCAAGCCTCTTCCTTCTCAAATAAAAGTATTTACTCTAACCATGACATCACTTGCTGATAAATTTGCCAATTAAATATTTACTTCGATTTCACGTTTCTCAATTTTTTCTATTATACATGTATAAAAAAACATCGAGGGAAAAAGTAATTTTCCGGGATGTTGGAAAAAAAAATTTCAATTTTCAAGCAAAGTTGACCCTTCCGGGTCAACAACATCGGGAGGCCCAGGTGCGCGCTTCGATTAAGCAATATCGTCTCTCCGAGATTATATATAAGCAAAAAAACTTAATTTTTTTAAAAACTTTTTTTTTATCCTTCTTCTTTTTTTTTCTAAATTAAACCATTCGGATAAAATTGAAAATTACCGATGGGTGAAACGGTAACATCGAAATTTGCTGAACAAAGCTTAACAACTCAACTCGACTCCCTGGCACTTCACGGTGCTTAAACATCAAATGACCCGCTTAATCCGATGATAATAAAATCGAGGTTTTATCCCTTAACTAAGTTGAAAAACTAATTTAAACATTTATTTTTTCCGATTGAATTTTCCTTAATTAAGAGGTAGGTTATTGATTTTTTCTGACTTTTTGGAACGAAAATTAATTTTCGTTTTGACCCTAAATGCATTTTTTAGCTAGTCAAGTCAATCGAAGGGCCAAATAGGGGAGTTTAAATGAGAATTTTCTCGGTTTTTCACCAATATCTCGAAAACCGTACGTCGGAGCTTAAAAGACTATAAGTACAAAATTAAAGCTTATTAAATGTCCTACAGATTTAGTTTTCTGAGATTTTTTGTTGGACCAAATGTATCCGAGCTACGAGGCTAACAAAAAAAAAACGAAATTTTCAATTTTGACCTCTGAAGGAGGGAAGACTTCATCAATACACAATTGTGTGTTTCAATGGTAATTTAATTCTCTACAACTTTCACGAAATAAAATTTTTGATCAGATGAAGTCTTCCCTCTTTCAGAGGTAAAAATTGAATATCTAGTTTTTTGTCGCCTCATAACTCAGATAGGTTTGGTCCTACAAAAAATCTTACTAATTTAAATCTGTGAAAAATTTAATAAGCTTTAATTTTGAACTTATAATATTTTCGCTTAAGACTTAAGGTTTTCGAGATATTGGCGAAAAACAGTTAAAATTCGATTTTTTCCCTTTTTGAAGGTCTGAAGATTGTTCGGTAAAAAAAAAAAATACGAACCTAGTTTGTAGGGCGATGAATGGCCGCAGGCGTCTTTCACTTCTCTCGTATCCCATCCCATCGGATAAATGGCGCATCCTCCGCACACGAGAAGAGCTGTTGAAACAAGAAAAAAGACGGAATTCCTTTAAAACGAGAAAAGTTAATTTAGAAAAGGGTAATGTTATTTGAGTGGCCCAAGTTTCTCGTAAAGGGTAGAAGTGTAGGGCCGTTTTCCAACAGATGGTTAAACTTTACGCGCACTCAGGCCAATAGGATAATACCGCAAGATGCTCCTAACTTCAAACAACTAATTACATGAAGGTGTCGCTCTTGAAATTTCTTTCATATTTTAATGTACACATTTTTTATAAATTATCCCTTTAAAAAACCTTCTATGTCGTCCAAGGATAAAAAAGTAAAGACGAAACCCATTTATCCTTAGGACACGGTTAATACTTCTCCGGGAAAAACCTATTCGACGAGTGAAATTGCCTTTCTTTTCCTCACAGATGTACGAATGAGAGAGAAAATGTCCTCTACAACACGCTCATGACCCTTTGATCCCACATAACTAACCCTCGGATCAGAGCTAATGGTACACAAACTCTCCCTTATTCCTAGGACAAAAACAAATTTCAGAGTTGCGAGGATTTCTCGTCGAAATGAAAATTTGCTTAAAACGTGTCTTTTATCGTCAAAAAGGTTCGGAATGTGCCTGAAAAGGGTTTTTAGTCATCTATAAGGCAATAAATTTGTCATTTCTCGTCTTAAAAGGTAAAAAACTGCATAAATGGGCTTTTCTCTTCTACAAAGTTGAACACTTTGGAGTAAAAAGGCTCTTTTCTTGTTAAAAAAAGGTCCAAAAAGGGTCTTAGCGTCGAAAAAAGAAGGGGGCCGAAGAACGTGGTGTACAAGGGGTCCAAACTAGTGAAAAATGGATCAAAACTGGTCAAAAAAGGATCTGACATAGTCAATAGGGGTTTGATGTGGTCAAAATATGTCCAAACTAGTCAAAAAGGGTTTAATATAGTCAAAATAGGTCTAAAATAGTCAAAGGGATTTGTATATATGCCAAATCGGTTTTAAACTAGTCAAAAATAGAGGTACCTATACTCGTCAAAAACGAGTGGTATCCAACACTAGTCTCAAAAGAGTCCAACAAGTCAAAAGAGGTCCAAACTAGTGATAAGGGTTTAATGTTGCCAAAATAGGTCCAAACTAGTCAAAAAGAGGTCCTAACTAGTAAAAAGGGTTTAATGTAGCCAAAATAGGCCCAAAATAGTCAAAAAGAGGCCCTAACTAGTCTAAAAGAGGTCAAAAAGGGTTTAATGTAGCCAAAATAGGCCCAAAATAGTCAAAAACAGGTCCAAACTAGTCAAAAAGAGGTCCAAACTAGTCAAAAAGAGGTCCAAACAAGTGATAAGGTTTTAATGTTGCCAAAATAGGTCCAAACTAGTCAAAAAGAGGTCCTAACTAGTTAAAAAGAGGTCCTAACTAGTAAATAAAAAGGGTTTAATGATACCGCCAAAAATACGGTTCTCAAACTAGTCAAAAAGAGGTCTAACTAGTAAAAAGGGCTTTATGTCATGCCAAAATAGGTGCAAATAGTCCTCAAAACAGTGGTCAGCTACTACTAGTAAAAAAAAGAGGTCCAAACTAGTCAAAAAGAGTTACAAACTAGTGATAAGGGTTCAATTTTGCCAAAATTATAGTAGTCTCACACTAGTCAATAAGAGGTCTATAACTTACATGCTCTCTAAAAGAGAGGTCCGAAGAGGGTTTAATGTAGCCAAAATAGGCCTAAAATAGTCAAAAACCGGTCCAAACTAGTCAAAAAGGGTCTTAAATACCAAGTCAATAAGGGGCCACAAAAAAGTTCAGATTTTGCCTGAAATCGCCTTTTACTTAAAATGTGGAACGGAAGAGGAATCCCATGGGCCATAACTATAATTTATAACTATCTCAAAAATTGAGGGCTCTAAAGACCTCTCCATATGACCTCCTCCACCCTTTCTTAACAAGCGCTATCCCCTCAACTCTCTTCCTCTATCAACACCCCACCCTTTCCTTCCTACCCCACGACCTCCCCCCATGTATCATCCACTTCCATCAATTTTTAGTGAATTTTTAACAATTAAAATCAAAAAGATGTTAATAATATAGGAAAGTTTTGATTGTTGAGTAGTTTTTCCGTTTGGAAATTTCAGGAAGCACCTCTGGAGTCGGTTTTTCTTGTTGAACTCTTCTCGGACGTGAGCTCCTCGAAAGAGATCAGAGGGAGTTCTAACGAGAAGATAACTCTTCGAAAGGCTTCCGACACTGTCACGTACGGTGGTTACGAAGAACTCTCAGGGTTTTCTCCCGCCCGAAAAAGACCCAAAGTCGTTAAAATCCAGGCAATCCACTAAAACTTTTCTTGTACACCGGACCTCACAACCGTTTTTCTCAAATGAGTTTATCCCTTTTTCCAATCTCATGCCCCTCTTCACCGAATCAAATAAACTATTTTGACCAAAACTGTAATTGGAACGAAAAAAGTGAAAAGTTGATCATCTGAGATGTACTTGGGAGGAAAATGAGGTGAAGTTAAATTTAAAGAGTAGTGGAAGAGTAAGAAAAGGATCGGATTTCTTCAAAGTTATGGGGGTAATCCAATCACGTTGAGTGGCTCGAATCCTATTCTAAAAGGTTTCGACGTTAATAACTTTTTTTAGAAAGAAACTATCCTTCTTATGGACAAATATTCTTAAGCTTGATATCCCGATATAGTTTTAAGTCGAAAATGTGGGTTCAGACGGTTTAGGGACCACAAATCTGAGGTTCGTTTCTCTATTTCCGTTCAAACCGTTCATCCAGTTTTCAAACTTAATAATGTTATGCGGATGGCTAAGAAAGATTTAAAGTTGATTTGGATTAGCTGGATGCAATTTAATTGAATCTAGGAAACGCGGGCGTAGGAGGGAGGAAACCACTAAAATTCAGTAAAAGAAATCAAAAAAATAAAACAATAAAAAAAAAAGTTTTGAATGTTCCCATTGAGGTAACAAGTTCAACAGGTTTTTGAAGAAAATTTGCTTTGAGGTTTTTGACTAAAAATTGTCTCTTAAAACGTTTCTTTTGAGGTTTATGGCGAAAAAATGTCTCTTAAAACTTTGATTTTGAGGTTTTTGAAGAAAAATTGGTTCTTCAAAATGCTCATATTTTACGAAAAATAGCCTCAAATTGTTGATTTTGAGGTTTACAACGAAAAATTGTCTTATAAAACCTTGATTTTGAGGGTTTTTTTAATGAAAAATTGTCTCTTGAAAATGTCGACTTTGAGATTTTTGACCAATAATTGGATATTTGGTTATGGCCTTTTGATTTTCATGAACAAGAAGATGTGTTTTTGACAACTAAAAATTTTGGGATTTTTGCAGAAAATTGTCTTCATTATGGTTAATTTTTGTCCTTTCACTATTTTTTTGGAC